>JBBPJV010000184.1:0-37413 GCA_038088915.1 Sutorius aff. eximius
ACCCGGTTCTCTCTCTTAGATCGTTGGTTAGCGCGTCATCGGGTGGCCCTCCAATGCCGTGCGCTTGGGGTTAGGGTTAGAGCTTAGCCTCGCCCTTAATGAGTTCCTCCTTGGGCTCGTTACACTAGCTCATTCTCTTTCCCTCTCAGAGTCCACATCGGTTAACACCGAAAGACCTACCACTCCACCCCTGTGGCAAGAACCACCAGAACAACCCATGGCATCCTCCTCCCTTATCCCATACCCTCTCGCTCTCCCTCGTCCCCCTCTCCCACCTATCTCTGCCAATCCCACTCAATCTTTGGGTACCATGTCTAGCAAACCAGTCAAACTGCGCATTTTTCCCCCATCAGCCTTCGATGGGAATTACATCAAAGCTGAACCCTGGCTTGATGAAGTCTGGGTCTACCTTGCCATTAATGCCGAAATCTACAACTCTGCTGCTAAGCAGATCAGTTTTGCACTATCATATATGAAGACAGGCTCTGCACTCACCTGGGCTCACACCTTCTGAACCAAGGCCTTGACCGGCACTATCCTAGACCTCGGAACATTTGATCACTTCATACAGGAGTTCCAAGTGGCATTCAAACATCATGACACTGTGGCCAATGCTTTAGCATGGCTAGCCACTACCAGGGTCAAAGCTAAAGGTGGGGATTACACCTCCTGTAACAAGCCCAAGGAGGAACTCATTAAGGGTGAGGTGAACCTCTAACCCTAACCCCAAGCGCATGGCATTGGAGGGCCACCTGATGACACGCTAACCACGATCTATAGAGAAGAGGCCAGATATGATGTCTGGCAATGGTGTACGATGATGATGAAGGAATGGACTAGTCTGTATGAGCCATCACACTGGAGGGGAAGCATAGAGCAGCTGATGGCCGCTCCCCCTTAGACCCAGGCTATGCACAGGTTGACAAGACTGGAGGGAATCCAGTCCGTCTCACCATGCCCTTTATATACGCAGAAAGGCTGGCGCACAGACCATGCTGTGCTGTACCCCTGATAACTAAATAAGGACATGTTTAAGTAATGAGAGAGGTGACATAAGGGGCTAGACTATGACGTAGTGGTCTAGACCCTATGACATCATAGATACATAATAGTCCGTGAGCTACTATGATATGTATGGTCACATGACTAGGTCATGTGCCAGGGATGGGAAAGGCAGTCACATGATGTGGTCACGTGCTATGGTACAGGAAATAAGATGAAGTCCAATGTACAATGTAGTCCAGAATGTAGCGAAAGTAAGTACTAGCTAGGCTAACCCTAGACTAGGATAAAAGTTAGGTTAATGGGAATGGTATCGTAACACCTCTGCCTTGCTCACATACAATGTGGACTTCCAGGCCAAGGTGGCCATTGCAGGAGTAACTCAAGAATCTGTCCTCATCTCGTACTATCAGAGGGGATTCCCTCCATACTCATGGAGAAAGTTATGGGGATGGAGACCATACCGACCACTATAGGGGAGTGGCAGAAGAAAGCACTTTCCATCCAGACTCACTGGGATCAAGCCCAAGCAATCAAGAAAAGACAGATGGTGCAATTACCTTATTCTCTGCGTGCACCTCACATTGTTCACCCTAAGGATCCCAACACGATGGAAGTAGATGCAGTAAGAGTAGGAAAGCTCACCCCGGAAGAACACACCCACTGTTTCAAGGAGAACCTATGCTTTTGATGTCACAAACCAGGGCATAAGACTGCCCACTGCAAGGTTGTCTTTCCACCTAGACCCAACACTAACCCACCACCTATCCCGGTAGTCAAACCCAAAGTACAACAGGTAGAAGCCGAAGAAAAGATCCCCAACCTCATCAAAATTGAGGATGATGAAGAAAGCGAGACAGTGGGTGTAACGAGCCCAAGGAGGAACTCATTAAGGGCAAGGCAAACCTCTAACCCTAACCCCAAGCACATGGCATTGGAGGGCCACCTGATGATGTGCTAACCATGATCTATAGAAAGTAGGCTGGGTATGATGTCCAGCAATGGTGTACGATGATAATGAAGGAATGGACTAGTCAATGTATGAGCCATCACACTGGAGGGGAAGCATAGAGCAGCTGATGGCTGCTCCCCCTTAGACCCAGGCTATGCACAGGTTGACAAGACTGGGGGAAACCCAGTCCATCTCACCATGCCCTTTATATATGCAGAGAGGCCAGCACACAGACCATGCTGTGCTGTACCCCTACTAAATAAGGACATGTCTATGGTAATGAGAGAGGTGACGTAAGGGGCTAGACTATGACGTAGTGGTCTAGACCCAATGACATCATAGATACGTAATAGTCCGTAAGCTACTATGATACGTATGGTCACATGACTAGGTCACGTGCCAGGGATGGGAATGGCAGTCATGTGATGTGGTCACATGCTATGGTACAGGAAATAATGCTAAGTCCAGTGTACGATGTAGAGTCCAGAATGTAGCAAAAGTGTAGTACTAGCTAGGCTAACCCTAGACTAGGATAAAGTTAGGTTAAAAGGGAATGGTATCATAACATCAATGGGTCATAAGGACCCGAATCTTTATACATCTCTGTGATACTTTGGAACGGAGATGTAAAGCGGTGATTCTATGTTAGAAAGGATAGCAATTGGTCGATAACAATGAAGATATGAAGTAGAAACACTATTGGTACAGCAGTGAATGATATCATACCCTAAACAACAATTGAAATGATAAGGGAAAGATATCATGAATAGCTCAGGACGGATCAATGCCAGTCCTAGACTGTTCTAGCCATAGAATGGACTAGATCTGTCATGTGAGGAGCCTAGACATGATAAAGCGAAAAATATAATCACTATATCATAAAAGAAATAACTATAGTGTTAATAAAGAAAGAACACTATAATTTCAACACAGCGCAGTCCCAGCTCCAAAACTCATTCCTGGTTGCAGGGTGTAACGTTCCGGGACACACTCTGCCGCTCCGTTTGGCACACAACCATCATACATATAGCCCGGACGCATCTCGTAGAACGGCGGTCGCCCCTTGTCTCCGTATTTCGTAGTCCTTATAGAACTTGGTCCCGTTTTGTCGCCCGCTCCCCTCAGTGTCGCTCGCCGTAGGCCATGGCGGGTGTTCCATAGGGCTTTCGAACTTACCTGAGGGAGCTTGCTGTTTTTTCGGATAACGGATCTGTGAGTATAGCTGATAATTACGCATATAGGACGTGGACCATGCTTTCGACGTCAAGTGGATGAGCAAGCGGTATGCAACTCGAGCACCCCAACTAAAACGATGATACCTGACATGTACCAGTCCGTACAGCTTGAACACGTAGAACGTGTCGCATCGTATTCTCCCCGTGATCTGTCCCGAATGCCCCCCAAGTCATTGAGTCTCAGGCTTTCACGTCCAACCCCTACACCCTGGCTCCCGTCTGAGCAATGAAGAATCGAGTTTCGACCACGTGCTGGACGTGTCTGCGCTCTCTTGCCAACAAGTATGATGCCCAGGCCAGAAGAGATCATGATATAGTTCGAGGCACCTTGCGGAGGTAGGAGTCTTGAAGGACCTTGGTCGTGCTCGCGCTGCTCCGACCGTCTCCACGACTTTTTCGTTCCACGTACCATCAAAGTATTCGTTGTCGGCGCCGCCCGTTCGTGCGTTGTCTGCGCTACTATATTGGACGCGGCTTTCTCGTGTCATCTCCCATTGGTTTCACGATTATCCGGCACTGGCACCACTCCTTGCTGCTTGCATCCGAAGCGACCACGGAAATGCGGCGTACCTGTGGTTGGGCAAATGCAATAAAAAGGTCGTTGCTTTGGGGCTTGCTTTAAGTGCGAAATCGCCGTCCGGAATAAAGTACTCAGGATTCCTTTTACAGTTATGTCGGTAGGGTGAGTATCTGGATGGGTACGTGGGGTCCCTCTGGTGCGCTGTGGCATGGCATGCTGTGGGGACTTTTGACATGTACGTTAATCCCTTTTTTGAATGGATGTATGTCGCAATCTAGATTCGTCCATCTGTAAGGAGGTATTTGCGTACCCTGGTGGCAAGAAGTTTGGAGACGACTTCAAGAGGAAACAGCACGCAAACACGCATTCTGTGCGAAGCCTTTCGTGCGACATCTAGGTATCGCTGTATAAAATACGTGGAGGGCATTGCATCACATTCCGATTGCGTTCTTCACGATTCTGGTTTAAAGATACACACCTCTTGAATGGCGTAATTCTCGGACTAGAAGCCGGGGGAACCCCGTGGACGTGGTGGCTTAGCCTTGGTGCTTGCACTGCTCAGATACTTGGCGCGGCGTGCTAGTTAGCCTCCGTACCTACAATGCGATTAACCATGGCGGATCACCCACCAGGCCAAGCATTGCAACTCAAAGCTCATTCTGAGCTGAGACTAGATCATTAAGCGTCTTCGGGCGTTCCGATCCGACTATGCGAACGGGCCAGCGTGCCAAGAGTAGTATGTGCCAGACGTCGCGGCTTCTAGGCTCAGAGAAGGATCTGGGACTTGTTGCACCTACAGCTTTTGTGGTCATATTGGGCAGTAATTCTCTCTTTCAGCCACCCGTTTTACAGTAATCTGTTACAATAATACAAGGCGAAACCGGTACCCGCTCGTTCGCAAACGTTGACATCTTTATTGGGAGGTCACTTAAGCGAGTGCTAGTACTCGGTTTGGCCGCTCGCTTCAAGTATCACTTCATTCCATCAGACTTGCCAGTGAATTCGCTCCACGTCACCTGCTGAATCGTCACCTCGTCCCGACTGTGACAGTACAGGTTCCAATTGGCTGGTTTTACACTCATGGCAACACCAAGGGATGCAACTGGGGAGGATAAAGCGAAACTGAGGAGGAATATCGCGACAGGAAACCAGAGGGACAGCCATGGCGTCCCCTCCGCTGGTGAGTGAATGCCATCCTAGACTTCAACGCATCACATCTAAGTCACACGTTCAGGACTATCGATTGTCTCATATTGCATCGCTTCCATTCTCATGACCGTCGTGAACAAGGTGGGCTACCCGCGTACATTCCACATCGCATCGTTCACACCAGCGTCAGTTCGTGGTATCTGGGCGGGAGTTCAACATGACCTTCTTGTTGCTCTCTCTGCAAAGTATCGTGTGTGTCGCATGTGTGGATGCCGTCAAGAGGCTGGGCATCATTTCATTTCGAAATTTTGACTCTCAGGACGCGAAAGCGTGGTTTCCTGTGAGCGCCTTGCTTGTCGCTGTGATATACACCGGTTCCAAGAGTCTCGTAAGTATCTGACCCGTGGGTTGTTCCTTTCCGTTTTTGATCGTGTTCGAAGCAATACCTCACTATACCTGTCTATACGATTTTCAAGAACTTGACCATTATCCTTATAGTACGTGTCCCCTTGTGGCCAAGTGACCTTTCTCATTGTTTTGTGTTAGGCATACGGAGAGGTGATATGGTTTAATGGACGGATAACTGGACTTACAATGATCGCTTTCCTTTTAATGGTGAGCGTTGTTGTGACTTTACAGCCGGATTGCACACGGACTTATGCTTACCTGGGAAACATCAGATACTTTCTTCGATTCTTGCAGCATGGACAGATGTAAACACTGTGGCAGATATATCCAGCGATATTCCCCCGGCTAGTGTGGCTGTAGGCATTGGCCTAGAGCTCGTTTCCAGTGTCGTGAAGAGGTTGCATATAGGATACCTTTGGATGTTGTTGAATTGTTTGGCGAGTGCCGCTTATGCGAGTCTCTCCTCAGCTTTACCACGGTAAAATGCTGATGGAACCCCTCAGGTTCTGCTGATGCGAAAACGGATCAAAATCACAGGGTTCTCCGACTGGGATTCGATGTATTACAACAATCTCCTATCGATTCCGATATTGGTCCTGTTCTCCATCATCTTGGAAGACTGGCGAACAGAGAATCTTTCGCGTAATTTGTGAGCACCCTTGACCAATTCGAGTCTTATCTTGTATACAAACAACTAGGCGGTCACGTTAAGCCCGGAGG
The DNA here is from genome assembly GCA_038088915.1 of Sutorius aff. eximius. Classification (NCBI taxonomy): domain Eukaryota; kingdom Fungi; phylum Basidiomycota; class Agaricomycetes; order Boletales; family Boletaceae; genus Sutorius; species Sutorius aff. eximius. Next base: position 5,987 of record JBBPJV010000184.1, read on the forward strand.
ATACGCGGTATCTGCTTTTCTTTGCTATCGCGTTCTCTGGCGCAGCAGCGGTTGGCATATCGTATACTACCGCTTGGTGCGTCCGGACAACAAGCAGCACGACATACAGGTCCGTGCCTTGGATCATTGAAGGCGTATTGTGGCTAATCTATTTCTTAGCATGGTCGGCGCACTGAACAAACTCCCAGTGGCAGCGTCAGGGATGTTGTTCTTTGGGGACATGGTCACGGTCGGATCGGTTTCCGCGATTGGTGTGGGATTTTTTGCGGGCGTCATGTACGCGATCGCGAAGAATAATCAGAAGAGGCTGGAAAGCAAGGGACAGAGTGTTTTACCGCTCTCTAATCGGAGCTGATATCGTGGTATTTACCGATTCGTTCCCGCGGCTTGTTATCATGAGCAACATCGAACGTTCGTTTCTATTGAAGCCTACCCAGAAGTAGGGTCGGAAAGCCGATATGCCATCTGACATGTGGGATGGAGTCAAGGACCGATGCGGAGAATGTGCGGAGGAATCCGCCTTAATGCCGGAAAGCGATGGACAATGTTTGAGCTGATGGCAGCGTTGTCTCGTCTAGCGTGGGGTCACGCTGGGCTGGTACCACAGGGCCTTGCCAATTTCCTTAAATCCACTTTTTGATTCTTGTCGCTCTTGATCCACTCCCACCACCATGGCTGCCCCGTCACAATCGCTCCACCCCCCGAGGCTCGCACACACCTTCATCGCGTCGCCAAGTGCGCCTAGCACGCCTGTGCATAGCATCCAGACGATGCGTAGGAAAGCCGCAGGACACAGCGGTCCCCTCACCAAGATCCTTGTAGCAAACCGAGGGGTAAGCTGACATGTGCTCTCTGTTCGATCGTCTCATCGATTTCACCAGGAAATCGCGATCAGAGTGTTCCGCACGGCCCACGAGCTGGCTATGCACACCGTCGCGATCTACTCGTTCGAGGATCGTCTTTCCGCTCACCGGCAGAAGGTGCGCCGTACGGATCTAGTCACGTGTATGCGGTCTCCCTGATGTGCCAGACCAGGCCGATGAGGCATACCAAGTTGGGAAAGGCCTGACACCCGTTGGTGCGTATCTCGCGCAAGATGATATCATCAGAATCGCTCTCGAACATGGCGTCGACATGATTCATCCTGGGTACTCGTTATTGCTTCTCCTTTGGCATAGCACGTATTGAATGCCTTGTCAGTTATGGTTTCTTGTCCGAGAATGCCGAGTTCGCGCGAAAGGTTGAGCAAGCTGGTATTGCGTTCGTTGGACCCTCCCCCGAGGTCATCGATGGTCTTGGTGACAAGACTAAAGCACGTACATTGGGTATATGCGCCGATTCTATGACAGTCGTATACGTGGTTAACGCGACATCCTCTAGCCATGAGAGTCGGTGTACCAGTCGTCCCCGGGACACCAGGCCCAGTCAACTCGTATGTCGACGGAGAGGCATTCATCAAGGAGTATGGCTTCCCAGGTAGCGTTTCGATTCCACGTGTGCTCCTCCATACAGTTGGCCGATAAGCCCTTTGCAGTTATCATCAAGGCCGCCATGGGCGGGGGTGGTCGTGGTATGCGTGTTGTACGCGAGCAATCTGACTTCCAGAATGCATTCCAGCGCGCTGTTTCCGAGGCCAAGTCTGCTTTCGGAGATGGTACGGTCTTCATTGAGCGTTTCATTGAACGCCCGAGGCACATCGAAGTCCAAATTCTGGCGGACGCGATTGGTAACACCATCCACCTCTTCGAGCGCGACTGTTCAGTGCAAAGGCGTCACCAAAAGGTTGTAGAGGTCGCACCTGCTACGCATCTTCCAGAAGAGCTCCGCCAAGCTATCTTGGCCGATGCCATTAAACTTGCCGAAAGTGTGGGGTACAGAAATGCTGGGACTGCCGAGTTCTTGGTCGACCAGATGGGCAGACACTACTTCATCGAGATTAATCCCCGTATCCAAGTCGAGCACACCATCACTGGTACGAACTTTATTACCGTGTTTATGGCCTTTGGTCCCTAATTCAGTTTCGTGGTGCTCGCAGAGGAGATCACCGGTATCGACATCGTTGCTGCCCAAATCCAGATCGCCGCAGGAGCAACCCTTCCCCAGCTTGGTTTAACCCAAGATGCTATCACTCGTCGAGGCTTTGCGATTCAGTGCCGTATTACAACTGAAGACGCCGGAGTTGGCTTTCAGCCAGACACTGGGAAAATCGAGGTATACCGCAGTGCAGGTGGCAATGGCGTTCGTCTCGACGCATCTTCCGGTTTTGCTGGGGCACAAATCACGGTACGCATCCAAATCATTTACGGTCATATTTGGGTTAAGCACGCACATAGCCACACTATGATAGCTTGCTGGTCAAATGCACAGTCAGTGGTACGACATATGAGGTCGCTCGTCGCAAGATGCTCCGTGCTCTCGTCGAATTTCGCATTCGTGGTGTCAAGGTCGGCTGACAATGGGTATTGTCCCGAAAATAGGCTAATATTTTCTTCAGACTAACATCCCTTTCTTGTTCCGCCTTCTCACGCACGATGTCTTCGTTGGTGGAAAGACCTGGACAACGGTACGTATCGGAGCCCTCAGTTGCACAAAGATTTTCATGCCCATTTAGTTTATCGACGATATGCCGGAGCTCTTCAAACTAGTACAGACACAAAACCGTGCTCAGAAACTCCTCGCATATCTCGGAGATCTCGCAGTCAATGGGAGCTCCATCAAAGGTCAATCCGGTGAGCCAGGTCTCAGAGAAGAAATTGTTATTCCGAAATTGGAGAACCGCGACGACCCGGATAACCCAGCGATTGATACCACACTGCCCTGTCGGCTGGGTTGGCGAAACATCATCGTCGAGCATGGTCCGGAAGCGTTCGCGAAAGCCGTGCGGGAGTACCCAGGAACACTTGTCATGGACACGACATGGCGAGACGCTCACCAATCACTCCTTGCTACCCGGCTAAGAACTATTGACATGGTTAATATTGCGAAAGAGACTAGTTATGCACTTGCCAACGCTTTTAGCTTGGAGATGTGGGGTGGTGCCACGTTCGACGTTGCCATGCGATTCCTATACGAAGATCCTTGGGAGCGGTTGGTCCGTCGTCGTCTGACGAGTCTGCGGCTTGCTGGCTGACGTACATCATCAGCGCACCCTTCGAAAGTTGGTACCCAACATTCCATTCCAAGCGCTCGTGCGTGGTGCCAATGGCGTCGGATACACCAGTTATCCGTAAGCTCCTAGAATCCTTTGCAACGTATGTTTATCCCTGTTGTAGCGATAATGCCATCTACGATTTCTCCAAGAAAGCTGTGGAGAATGGCCTTGATATCTTCCGTGTCTTTGACTCCCTGAACTACTTTGGTAAGTGTCCTAGTCACTGAGGGTTGACCGAACACTGACGTAGCATAATCCCGGCAGAAAATGTAAGGTTGTGCATATCAACTCAATGCAATGTAGGCTAACCTTCATCCAGATGAGGCTTGGTATCGACGCTGCAAAGAAGGCCGGGGGCGTTGTCGAAGCCGTCGTTTGCTACAGTGGTGATGTCGCTAGCCCCAAAGAAACAAAGTATACCCTTGAGTACTATCTGGAATTCGTCGACAAACTCGTCAAAGAAGGCGTTCACATTCTCGGTGTGAAGGATATGGCTGGTCTGCTTAAGCCAGAGGCGGCGAAGATGTAAGCGGTCTTTGTCGTGAGGGTTATTTGCAGTGCGAACCGAATGACGAACCCCGACAGCCTCATAGGAGCCATCAGAGAGAAGTACCCCGATATTCCAATCCACGTCCATTCTCATGACACGGCTGGAATTGCGACTGCATCTATGTTGGCCGCCGCCGCTGCCGGCGCTGACGTCGTCGATGTTGCCATTGATAGTAAGAGCTAAAGTCACGCTCACAGATATATCGTTACTAACTAACACGGTAAGGTATGTCTGGATTAACTTCACAGCCGTCGATGGGAGCGATTTGCATGGCACTAGAGCAGACAAACCTGGGCACGGGAATCCGCTATGCAGATATCCAGGCGTTGAACTCGTACTGGAGTCAAGTTCGCATGCTTTACAGCTGCTTCGAAGCCAATGTCCGTGCATCTGACTCGAGTGTCTTTGATCATGAGATGCCAGGAGGTCAATATACAAATCTCATGGTAGGAACTGTGCCTCGTGGCATCGCCATTGCGTGTTAATCCGTTGGCTGTGTAGTTCCAAGCGGCGCAACTAGGCCTCGGAACACAATGGACAGGTAATTTGCATTTGCAATTTGTCTATGTATTTCCTTTACTGACGTGCTATTACGTAGAAATCAAGAAGAAATACATCGAAGCCAACGAGCTTGTAGGTAGAAGAAATTATCAATCGTGCTGGAAGCCTCATCCATCTTCTAGTGCGGTAACATTGTTAAAGTTACGCCATCATCAAAGGTGGTTGGTGACTTTGCGCAGTGGATGACGTCAAACTCCTTCACCAAAGAGGACGTGCTGTCTCGTGCTGACCAGCTTGACTTCCCGTCTTCTGTTGTCGAATTCTTCCAGGGTTATCTTGGGCAACCTGTGGGAGGCTTCCCCGAACTGCTACGCGCCAAGGTCATCAGGAATAAGCCCAGGATTGATGGCCGCCCCGGTGCTACGATGGCACCTTTGGACTTCAAAAAGATCAAGACGGATCTACGCAGCAAGTTCGGGAAACACATTACCGATGCAGATGTGACCTCATATGTCATGTATCCTAAGGTGTGTGGTGCCTGTTTTGTTCCTGTCACCTGGCGCGGATTAACGAGTTATCTCCGCTAGGTGTTTGAAGAATACCAGGGATTCTTGGAGAAGTATGGTGACTTAAGGTGCGTGACCCTGTGTAATCGGGGACTGTATCGATACGGAGTTCTATTAGTGTGGTTCCCACGCGGTACTTCTTGGGTCGTCCGGCCACCGGAGAAGAGATGCATGTCTCCATCGAAAAGGGAAAGACCCTCATCATCCGATTAATGGCTATAGGACCCGTTGTTGAAGGGCGTGCTCAACGTGATGTTTGGTTTGAAGTTAATGGCGAGGTACGCCAGGGGCATTTGAGGTTGCATGACAGTCTTACTGATATATGTACTCGCTGGCATAGGTACGCGCCGTATCTGTTGAGGACAAGAACTCTGCGGTGGAGACAGTCTCGCGGGAGAAGGCGACTTCCGACCCTGGTTCGGTGGGTGCGCCAATGTCGGGTGTCGTCGTCGAGGTCAGGGTCAAGGAGGGGCAAGAGATCAAGAAGGGCGATCCTCTTTGTGGTCAGTGAAACCAATTCATTTCGACGAAACTACTTTTTTTAATATGGTTTATTCCCTGCTCATATCTCCAGTCCTGAGTGCCATGAAGGTATTTATGTTTTATAACAGTTTAGTTCATACCATCTGACTGGGAGGGTCCTCAGATGGAATCTGCGGTCACCGCGCCTGTTGCTGGCCACATCAAACGCATTGTTGTCCAAGAAGGTGCGTGGGTATACTCCTAATCGGAGTTTGTTCCCAAACTTTGGCGATCAGGTGATTCGATAAACCAAGGAGACTTGACGGTAGAAATTGTCCACTAAGATGCGCTTGTCTCACAATGGAATGCAACATACAATGTATACTAGTCCTTGCATGGTGCTCAATTACAATTTTATTCCGCTTTTTGTCGGGTGCGAACGAGTGGGACAAGAATAGATCTTTTGCATACCTCAGGTTCATTTCCGCTGGCAGGCTGGGAGGGTCCGGTGCCAAATTTAAGGGATGACATAGCCCGCTCTTCAGTCGCGCACGACGATCGTGGATTGCGCAAACATTGTTGATACGGTGAGAGCGCAACCAGCGGCCGACAAGCGGGTGATGACGTGAATTAGTTCTATCTTATCATCACTGAAATTCAAAAACATTGTAGCTCCTTATCGCGCAAGCTCCGAAGCGAGCTCCAGCCGCTGCAGGATATCGTGGCGAAGTTCCTGGACGACCTCCTGTACACCAAAATAAGTGGAAAGGACGATCAACGGGCAGGATCGGAAACTAAACCTTGGCATTCTTGATTTTCGAAACGAGTCCTACTCCCATGCCGGACCAAACGAGCATTCGGTTGGGGTCGCCGTCTCGAACACCCTGTCTGAATTTCGCCTTTACGGTCTCAATGTCCACCCCATCATCATCATCTTTCACCGTGTTATTGTAAAGCCCTCTCCCATCGACGCCTGCCGGCCACTCCAGGGTGCCCCTCGCATGGTCAAATGCCATTGTTCGGACTGTCTTGTCGAATGTAGCTTCTATGAGGGCCTTTTTCTGCGCATCGTTGTATAGACTCTCTGGGGTCATCAAAAAGCGCGTTCCGAGCACGGCACCCGCTGCCCCTAGGACAAGGAAAGAAGCAACTTGGCTGCCGGTGCACAGGCCCCCTGCTGCTAAGAGCGGAGGTCCATCTTGGGGCAACGCGGCGAGAATAGAGGAAACAAGTGTGAAAAGAGGTGGTGCAGAGCCATACCCGTGTCCTCCTGACTCATTGCCTGCAAAAGATCAATTCGATCGCCTTACATTGTTAAAGGGAGCGGAAAACCTTGGGCAACAAGAACGTCTACTTTCCACTCGTTTGAGGCGACGAGGGCTTCTTCTACGGACGAGACCTGGACAAAGATGGTCGTTTGACGAGCGGGTTTGTGCTCGGCGTCATAATTGCGGATAAAGGCGATCCATTCTTTGATATTGTTTCCGAATGCAAGCCAGATTGCTTGGACATGGTTGTCGAGGGCGGCGGATAACATGACTTCTGGCCCGGCCACGGGTTTCTCCAACTGCCAGCACAGATAACCGACACCGATCGGAAGGGGGTCCAAGTCCGTCAAGTGGAGTAATCCACGAGCAAGGGATAACTCGTCTAACAGACTCTGCGCACTCCGGTAACCTGGTACGATCCCAAATATCAGCCACCTTACTCCGAGCAGGCGTTAGATCGTACCCGCAGCAAGGAACCCGAAGCCACCCCCGGCTGTGACCTGGGCTGCCAACAGGCCACCGCTGGCCCCTGCCATCGGAGCAGCAACGATGGGGACCTCTGTGCCTAGGACAAGGACGTCAATCCTTACTGACTGGGAACACGAGCAGCCACAACCTGCCTAACATGCGGGTTATTGTGGTTCCGAAAGGCATAGTGAACACTGTGTCGAACGAATCGGATCGATTTAACTTGGGACGACTCGAAACCAACTCATCGGAGCAGACGACCGAAACTGACCAAGGATATGATCGCAGACGTTGAAAGCGTTGGCTGGATTTAGAAGACCGCTTGTATTTGCAAGTGTTTGTACAATGCTACATCGTGTGTTGGATATCGTTTCTTGTACCCGAGCCATATCCTAATCGCGCTCATCATGGTTCGTATCGCTCACGGATCCGGAGACAGTAACGCTTATTGATTTGTCTCTGCACGAATTTAGCCTCCCCCGAAATCGAAAGGCGGAAAAATGCTCAGCCTCATCAACTGGAGGCTGAAGGTTACTATCAACGACGGCCGTGCTTTAACCGGGCAAATGCTTGCCTTCGACAGGCATATGAACTTGGTCCTGGCGGACTGTGAAGAATTCCGCCGCGTTAGACCCAAGAAAAAGCCAGGCCAAACGGAAACACCGCCCGAACAAGAGATCAAGCGGACTCTCGGTCTAGTGATTCTCCGTGGCGAAACAGTTGTCAGTATGAGCGTCGAAGGACCGCCTCCAGTGGTCGATGACGATAAGAAGAATGCCGTACGTGCCACTTTTGGTCGACACGCAAACACGCAATGAAACGTCTAATGGGGCCGAACTTGTAGCTTCCTGCAGGTCCTGGCCGTGGCATGCCTGCCGGTCGCGGTATGCCTATGATGCCTCCAAGTGCGTGGTTTTCCTTGGAAGCGTTGTTTTCATTCCCCGACCCCCCTGTAGTTGGTGCTCCGCAAATGGGCCGGCCTCCAGTGCCCTTCCCTCCCCCTGGCATGCCTGGTCCTCCTCCTGGTTTCAGGCCTTCTGGCTTCCCTCCTAGTGTTCCATTCCCACCGCCGCCGGGCTTCGGCGGTCCCCCCCCTCCTGGGTAACCATCTCTTCACATGGGTAGACTCTAGCAGTGACGAACATCCTTTTCTAGCTTTCAACCTCCCCCCCAGTAATTTACCGTGCACGAGTGTAAATTTTTAGCAAAACCCAAAAGACAGGGGCAGAGAGCAGGGCAAGTAGGCTCCTTGTCTATCATGTTGGTAGGCATACGGATGTATTTCCCGGCCGACATAACAAAAGGTTTGTAGTACCTATCTTGCTAACAAACTGATAGCGACATCGGTTGCCATGTCCTATTGCCTGAGTTGGTGAATAGAATGTTGCATCTCATAACTGTCCGAACGGCAACTCGTGTTGTTCATGGTCCTGCGCAGTGCTCATCTCCGGCGTGTCAAGTTGCATGCGGAAACACTTTTGTGAAACGCCTTCGCGAACTCAAGCACAGACTCATAAACGCCGCGACCAGGTGATTGGTCCAATGCTCCTTCCATCTGACGTTGCAGCACAGAGAAGAGTATCACGGCAGCCCCTGGTTTAGTTTCTATTTTCACATCATGGCGGTTCTTATCTCTCAGCAGGTCCTCTTAATGTCCCTCGTGAGCAGGAGGCTCACCACCATCATACTCCCTCCCCAGTGCGACTGTGTGTCGACATGACGTTTGACTGGTTGCGGTTCCCCAGATCTGTTCCATCGCGCGATTCCCAGGGGCGACACCATCCACGTCCACCCCCGGTGATCACGCGCGTTCACGGGAGGCGTCCTGCTCCAGTTCCGCAGGTCGTCCCCCAAGTTCGACGGGTACATCAACGCGAACTTCATCAATCCTCAACAGCCCTTGTTCCTCGTGCGGCTGCTCCTAAACGCAAGGGGCCTGTCGTACGCGCACCCACTCGACCGGTCCAAGCACGTCCGCAGGCAAGGCCTCAGGCACGGCCCCATGCGCCTCAACGTGGCTCTTCAAAGCTCTTGCAATGCCTTCACATCCATTTGCACCCCTCCCAGAAGCGGGCTCCAGCTCTACCTGCACCACGCCCTTCAAAACACCTAAGTAGCCAGCAGGTGCCTCCGTTTCCGCCACCTCGTGGGGCGGTTAGACCGCCCCGAAGACACGTCCACTGGGCCCCCGCCCAGGCTCCGCTGCCCCAACAGCCTTATCCTTATCCCTCCCATGCTTCTTCCGGCTCTTCTCGTACCCATTCTCAGGGCAGTGGAGTACACTACCACATTCCAGTCCCAGTCCCCCGCTACCAACCACCCCCACAAGGCCGCGGGCCGCCACCGCAGGCTCAGAGACGCAAGTGATGCGTTCGAACAGCTGCGATCAGTTGAGGTGCGGATCATCCGGAGGTGATACAGTACGAGACACCCTCTGATTTTGCATTTCGTGTCAGTTTGTGTCAACGCTATCAGACGGTGTGCTATCTTGATGATCGCACGCGTGCACTCCCGGAAGATATCTGGTCGAGGGCCACTTCCCTTTCTGGCGACGTTTTACTCCTCATGCAGGCCTTGAGTTATTCCAGTATTAAGCTGACGAAGGGGGATAGGGGGTTTATGAAGCTTCTTAGAGACACGGCTATGCTTCCCATCTTTGCAAAGACACGTTCGTGGCGTTATTAGAGACTTTCCGGCTCCTTGAAAAGAAAACATGTATGTACGTTTCTGATGAGTTCCAAAAATGTAGACGGGTCCAAGATGGCCCAAAAGTTTTCTCCACAGCCTCATTATCATGATGATAAGGCTCCAACACGCACCTGACAGTGGTGCCGGTGATGCATGAAAGATAACGCATGTCGAATACGATATTGCGCAACGCTCGGTCCGTGGATTCTTCCAAAGTCCGAGCTGATAATGCTGATTGGCATCGCTTTTTCGGCGGTCCCCTCATGGCTGAGTGTGCTGTACAGTACATGCGGTATCCAATGCATGGCCACGCAGAACGGGCACAGACGCTACACTAACAGAAACATGAGAAGATAACGCCCAGAGCAGACGAGCGAGCATGTGTGGCGTGCTGCCCATGGGGAATAGGTGGACATGATAAGCTTGATATCGACTACGACTCGCCTAAGACTGTCCTCGCCAGCGCATGAACAGCATTTCGGTTTCTGTAGCCGGCATCCGTCGATGTGAGAGGCTAAAAATGAAACCCGATGATCGTCCTTATGCTTCTTGATGAGACAGAGCGCGATCCTTCATGGTCGCTACTCTCCGAGTTGTCAGGCATCGTGATCTAGTACAACAATTAATACTGGCCGCACATTGGGATCATGGTCGCAAGTCGTCGTGCTGGTGATCCTCGGTAGTTTGGATATAGAAACTTGGATACGTTTCTTCATGAAGCAACGACTGGCAGGCAGGAACCGGGGTGTCAAGGACGAGGGCTTCTTTCCCCCCTCTTCTCCCCCACTCGCCTATATCCATGGTGCCTTCATGAACGCGTCTGGTTGACCTCAGCGTGCCACATCACACCCCGTGTCACTGGGCCCTCGGAATCTTGGCGTAACCATGACCGTTCTAGGGTTATCTTTGCACCCGTTGCTTTAACGGTCCCTATCAATCCCCAGCTAGCCGGCGTATCGTTCCCTAAGTACTTAGTGAATGACTCTGGCATTGTACATACTCATTTGGCTGGGACCCACATCGCTTCCAGACGGTCCCAAAGTTTGTCAGCGTGATCTTTGACGCTCGGTATGCGGGGTTCTTGCTCAGGGTTGTCCCGGCTACCATCTCAACGTAAGAGACAGGGTTTGGGGTCGTTCTTTAAGCCACAAGGCTAGGCGAACCGCCTGGAACACAATGCATAAAGTTTGGCCCTCTAACCGCGCAGCATGCAACCATCCTCCCTCGAACCGCGCACCGACACGGTCAAGGTTGGTGAAGGGGAGGAAAAGTGGGGGTAGCGATTCCGTATACGCGCTAAGGGGCCCCTGAATGTGTCAGCGCTGATATGGCACTCATAAATATCTCCTGACATGGGTACGCTGTCAAGTGAGACCGATCCGTCGGTTCTCTAACCATAAGCTACCTGTCATATCACCCCATTTCATCCGCTCCTCTATAGATGCGCAGCTGGGGAGAAGCCAACATGATTCGAACGTTCTTCCATCAACAGTTTACGACAATGGAGAAGCTGATGGGTGGGAAACACTCTGTTTGCCCAATACAACGTGACTTGGTGCCTCGTTTGAGATCAACTGCGTTGGCCCAAAAGGTCGACAAATGGTTTCTTGATACTGACTTATGAGCTAGCAACGTGGTTTAACCTTTTCTTCATCCAGACACCATATGGTCCATATGAACCAAACCCTCTAGCACCCGAAATCGTCGAGTTACATTCCGTAAAAATGGGCTGCTCACTGGCACCATCTCTTCTTAGGAGCCGACCGCAGGCTTGTGTACCCGAACGGAACGATCCACTGGATCGTGCAACATCCCCTCACGTTCATGCTAGGTAATAATGAAGTTAAAGGCGCCATATGACGCAGCTGAGCACGTTCTGCGTCCCCAGCGCTCTGTACTGGACAGGGACTGTGCCCGAATTTCATCATATCTGTAGGATGCGGCTGTTCCAACAATCCCATCCGACTTTCTCACCAATAATGTTCACTTGTGACCAATACCGCATGCAATCGTAGCATAGAGGCGCCGCCATCATAATTAAATATTCGGCTCTCACATGGTACCTGATGCGGAATAGATTGCGGGACATATTGTCAGGGTTCGGTCGTGATCGTACATATAGAGGTGGGTACTGAACTTAGTCTGGATGTGACTTGGCCTGATAAGCACTTACAAGACAGGTGACCAGGATAACCCCCCCTTAGCAAGTCCCGGTTTTTTGGCGCAGTCAAAATGTCGTTTTGGTCGTCATTTTGTTAAAGGTTAGCAGGTGATGGCTTGGTATGTCCCCTTGCCGGTAATTCCCAACGCCGAGCGACTTTGGTGCTTACGGTCCAGTAGGTTCAAACGCAGCCTGACAGCCCTTCATTTCACCTGACAAAGAGGGTCCTTGATCGTGACTAGCCTAATATGAATCTATGTTCCCAACCGCAAAGGAATAGGAAGAATTGTACCCGAGGACGTCCGATGATGAGTGGGACCATGCATTGCCTCCGCAACCACCTTACACGGTGGTAGCGGCGGTCTTGATGCTATCTCTCAACGTTGGCGTATTCTGACGATTTCTGACGATGTGACAGATAGGGAACGATCTCATGCCGGGCAAAATTGCTCAGGACGGTTTTTATTGCCATGTTTCCATCCATCAGTGGTGTTCACGGTATGCAATCAATCACGGAGTTAGCATTGGTACCCTTCACCATTTCGACGTATCGTTATTCGGACCCATCTTCCCAGAACCAGCGTTCCCTTCAGGCTGGTGTCCGGTTTTTTCATTCTGAACCGAGTGACACGCTCCCTTCCCATGAATTCCACCATCCGCCGATGATTTTCCTTAAATATTCCCTCATTTGGACTGCCAGGGGCCAAACCATGCGTACCACCGACCTTCCAGGCCTCCAAGCCACCAAACCCAAATATTCAAGTAGTGCAACACGTACGGGCTTTGTAGGGTCGGGGCTGAATAGCAAGTGTATAGGTTGCGCACTGCTGACCAACGTAACGCAGAATAGTCCCGATATCTGCAAGGTACATCCTCCTTTATTTGGACAGCCATCATGTCCTGTCGGGACGCAGGTCGATCATGAAGGGCGCGCATACGACGGCGCCTGCGTATTTCGGAGCCCTGAAAGGGACAAAACTTACGTCCGCTGTCAAGACTCATCGGAGTCACAGGTAACTTTCAAGAGCCCTTTGATTGGGGATATGGTACGGTATGCTGCGCGCCCGAACGGCTAGTGGCACGATATGACAAAGCGTCGGACTCATATCAACGCCGTTCCCAACGGACAAGTTCCAGGCGGGCGGATGCCAAGCTTGGGTTTGTTTGGCGTCGGGCGCGGGAATGGAGTGGACGGATTTGAGCAACTGCGTCGGCCGTCTCGACACGTTTCTTGATGACCAGACCAGACCATGCGCGCCGCAGCGACAAACGCCACGCGATACTCACGCTACATTTGTTCTGATGCTAATATCCCCAAGACAAGAAGAGAGGCTGTACATTAACCCCAAAAGTACCGTCCCCAACAAAACGTCGGCACCGGATGCTCTTTTCTTCCGTTTCGTACCTGGGCTTGCGCTACGACTGACACCAAGAGTTCCGACGCAGGGATGAGTCGTGCGGGGTTTATGCAAAGTCTAATTATTGAATCAGGAAAGCATTGGGTTCGACGGAAAGCCCCGAATAACAGCACGTACAGGAGGTTTTTCATATTCTGTGGCACGCGTCGATGGTGTTGTACCCTGAACTTTGCGATGCGCGCTTGACTGAAGAGGGACCCGAATTCGGACGCGAAGCGAGCAGCATTCCGGACACGGGCATGCGGCACCGAATGACACAACTCATATTTCGCAATCACCGACTGTGGCTCTCGAGGCGCCGTTTTTCAATTGCTCGCAGCCGTAAGGAGGGGCTAGAGTATCCACAGTACGAAAGAAACCCTCTTTTACCAGCCTGCTGCAAATGGAAGCATCAAAGCGGAACACAAGTGAGGCACCCCCTAAATCTAAAGTTGGCGTTTTGGGTTGTCCAGCGAAAAGGTGCATGTCAGCCCGATTGCTGCGATCCAAGCCTCGGGATGGTGTATATACATTCGGGGATGACCGAACCGAACCTAGCAGCGACACGATCAACTCCTAGCTTTGCTTGGTATAGCATAGCCTTGAGATATGTCATGACATAAATGACAAGGACAATAAGACGGTACCCATCTCGGCTGAGCCACAAACTTTCAAGCTTCAGCCCAAGGTCGGCAACGAAGCCGCCCTCGGTCGCATCCGCGTTCTTTCACGACAAGGATGACGCGATTTCGCTCCAGTACGCGGTCGAATTTGCAAAACGGATGGAGAATCGAGCCCTTGAACCTGGAGCATGAATATCGAGCACGATGCCGGTCCGGCAGTGGAGCACTTGAATGCCCCGAGAGGGAGTCCTTCGTCGCGCACGCTCACGATAAGATCGTCGGTGTGGCGTACCCCTTGAAGTTTTTCAGAAGCAGACTCGGTCCGAGAGATGGCGGGTGGAAGTGGGACATGTAGAGCTTAGACATCCTCATAATGGAAGCATCCGGGTCAAGTTTGTCGGGTGCTGCGCGACTGGGTCGCTGAGAGAGTCCAGGGAAATCGCGGATATTTATTCCCATTTTCAGACGCCCGCGAACTGGTCCTTCAAATGCCCCACATGTCAAGCACAGGATGGTCTGACTCGTAGACACTTGTCCTGAGGATGCTTCTGCGAACAAGGATGTGATCGTCGCCCCGGAAGGTGAGCGCCATCGATTTGAGAGAATCTATCAACGGGAGAAGCCTGTATGACTGATGTCTGATGGTCGTTATCAAGATGTAGGGCGATACAAGTCCACTAGTCCCTGTAACGAGCGAGCTGGCAGTGCCATGATCATTCACGACCGTTTCGGAGACCACCGATAATTCATCCTGTCATTGATTTAATGCCAGCGTCCACGGACTAGCAACGTTTGTATATGTGAAGATCGAAGATTCTTTCATTACTTGTCATCGCCATCCATGAAGCGAGTGAGAGGTGTCAGGAGCATGACGCCAGGCTGGCGTGCGCACGTCTTGAATGAACGTATGGCACCATCGCGGTGGCGACTCCATCAGCTCGAGCATGAGTGTCAGTGATCGATCACCAGTCAACTCAGGTGCAAGACAGCCGATCCAGTCACGGCAGGTGATAACTTATTGCGGGCGGTGAACGGTTCTCCAATGGAGTGAACAGTGATTGATACACGTGTATCGAAGGGTGGAACGTTTGGACCCTGTAAACCGTTTCTAATATTTTAAATCCATCCCAACGAACCGCCATACGGGACAGTTGAACGTGAGGCCTTGAGGGGCTAACAATAGATGACCCGCGGGAGCAAACCTTGGCCACATCTTCAGGGCTTATTACCATCACCAATCTGACACACCTGCGACCCCCCAAAGACAGTCGTTGGCCGAACAGCAGCGCCATGTTGTGATCAGTAACCACACGGACCCTCGAATTTTGTAGATTGTTCGGCGATCACGAATGTCCATTATACTATATTATATTTCTTTTCTTTTTTATTCGAAATCGTGGGTCCTGACAACCCGGTGAATTCGCACTGGCGGGTCACGGTTTGGGGGTTGGAAAGCGACGTTTGACCCGGGTTTGACTGATATGCAGCGGCCGCCCGTTTCAGATCGATTTTGGTCTGTCATTGTCACCATCGCTGGAGTACCATAACCAGGACGGACGTCCCGGAAGTCTGGGTCCACGAATCCCTATCCGCAGGGACGAATTCTCGTGCGAGCAACACGGCGGGTCCGCACCGATGTTTGACAGTCAGGGAGGTACCGTCCCAGTCCTCAAACAGCCGAAGTTATAGATAGCAAGACGATCGAACGAGGGTCCCTTGATACCACATGGTAGTCGGCACAGAAATCACCCCTCGCGATTTCAAACAGTCGGGTCGTCCTAGACACTCCGTACGCCCGCACTATTTACAATTACTCGTGTGTCTCGGAAGATGGTGGCGGCGCGCACGAAGCGCGGTCAAGGCTTCCCAGTTTCATCTCATCCCTCAATTAACCCTCTTCTGC
The DNA here is from genome assembly GCA_038088915.1 of Sutorius aff. eximius. Taxonomy (NCBI): domain Eukaryota; kingdom Fungi; phylum Basidiomycota; class Agaricomycetes; order Boletales; family Boletaceae; genus Sutorius; species Sutorius aff. eximius. The sequence continues at coordinate 21,725 of JBBPJV010000184.1, forward strand.
TTCTGCCCTTCCACCTCGTATGTAGGACCTGGTCAGGATCGAAGCACGGGATGATGGATGTTGGTATGCTTCGATGGTGTGATGCCCGGGTAGGATGCGTCGGAACGCCTGTTATCCCAGCGAGACTCCATCCGTCTGTCCTCCATACGCCCAGACACTGCCACGACGCACATGGCACGAGAAGACGGTGTGTGGCGAGTCTTGCACGTTACCGAACCACATAGGAAGCGGACTAGACATGGGAACTTGGACTTGTGTGGCATCTTTTTTTTTTTTTTTTTTCGCTTGCCACCATGGCCAAATTGAATTGCAGGTGCCAAAACTCAATTGACATCTGTTCATCAAGACAAGGCGGACGGGGTACGGATATGACCTGCATGCCATGCGTTTTACCCACGCAAATATGGCATTCTCGAGACACGCCCGTGGCATAGCTTCGCAAATCATCACCAACAGCACGGGAGGGGGCAGACCCGGCAAGCGTGCCAAGGGGTATTGGTCTCCGAATCAATCGTTCTAGGGCGTTCGATGCATCTATAGCGTTATGTGGTGTCACCTACTCGGCAAAGAGGAGCAACAGCCCTCCTCGCGACTCCCCACGTACAAACGGCGAGGTGGGAGGGAACCACATTCACGGGGAGTGCGAGCGAGTGTCGATGGTTTCACCCCCGTCTCCCGCGAAGGCCTTTGGTCGAAGGAGATGACAGATTCCACGACCATTCCCCGGCATCATACAATCTGCACGTTACCTCCGCCTGCCCTGAATTTGAAACCGCTTCCGTGTCCATGCCCTTCTTGTTTCAAGGTAGTACTCACGGACTTCGTGGGTGAATTCACCACTTGTTGTTCGACAAATGGTGCTGTGTTCTCACTCGAGGCAGGCGTGGTAAAGTGGTTACCGCGTGTGAAAGCTTGGAACCAACCAACTCGAGCGTCACCACCCCGTTACCGGTCGTTGTCACGTACGAGTTTCATAGACAAGTCCTTCTTAATCACCCAGACTCAGATATGAATCCAAGAACACAAATAATATTCCATCCTTCCGCAACACAGCGGGCTCTATCGTACAATAAATCAATGCCATATTCTCGGGGTGAACACCGAGAAAGCGAAACAGATGAGATATGTCTATGCGAGAAAGCATGCGAAGAAGGGTCGTATCTATCTATGTGTATATGCATGTATATACAAATGTGAGCGTGGTGAGTGATGGGAAACAAAAGCAAAGAGGGAATGAGTGTGATGGTTACGTGAGAATTTAAGAAATTCAAGGACCGTTGTCATGCAAGCTCATTTGGAGCATCGTCGTACAGAGAAAAAAAAAGGAGGAAAAGGGGAGTGGCAACAGGGGCAAAGAGGCGGTTGTACACTCGTCGCGAGTCGAAATGAAAGCGTCCCAAGTTTTTGAAGCGAGGAGAAATGATACGAGTTTTGATGAGACGAAATAAAAATCATGCCACGATTGCGCGGGTACCCTTGCGCCCCCGGACACCGTCCACACGCTTGGGTGCCATGAAGAGTACAGAAGAGCCGGAGCTGGAGACGGATGACGAGAGCGATGGGGCGCGAGACCAGTGAGCAGGCTCATATTGTCGTTGGGGCTCGTATTTCTGATAATAAGTGGCATGGTACTGAGGTTGAGGGGCGACAACGACCTCGTCTTCATCCTCGTCCTCCCCACCGACCCAGTCAAGCTCGGCTGCTCGACAAGAAGGGAAGATGACTGGGGTTGGGGTGTGGGAGTGGGTCGGGGTGGAATGATCTTTGTGGAGGGAGGGTGGTACCTTCTTCGCGGACGGCTTGGGACGGGAAACGGGGGCGGGGGAATCGGCGGGTGTCTTTTTGGATTTTTTAGAGGATGAGAAAGGAGAGGAGGTCTTCTTCCCCTGAGGCACAGGAGGAAAATAATCGGTAACTTTCTCGATCACGCAGGCGTCCTTGGTGGAGCTCTTTGTGCTGTTGGCGCGGTCCCGGCTGATCCAAGAACGAACAAGGGCGCCGATATTTGCGCCAAAGGACGCGTCTTCGTCTGGGGTTGCGACCATGGGCTCGCTGAGGAGGGACGTGAGAGAAGTGCTCGCCTCGCTCATGCAGGTCGTCGTATTGGTTGCGGTGTTTAATTGAGAGTAGCGGTAGGGAGCCCGTGCGGGGTGGGGCGGCCGGACATGTGCGGGGGAAGAGACGCAGAGGGTTGGGAGAGGGGTGGATGCGGCTGTGCGCTCGATAAGCTTTGGGGTTGGCTGGTGACGTGCGCGAGGCGAAGGGGGGCGCTCCGATGAGAGGGGGGAGGGGGAGGAGGGAGGGAGATCCGCAAAGGGGAGTGCGGGTGCGCCGGCGGGGATGTGGGGCGGGATTGCCTGTGCCCACTGGCGGATGCGGAATGTGCCAGAGGCAGGGAGTGGGCTTGGATGTACGCGGAGGGACGATGAGGAAGGCTGGGCGTAGGAAAGACACTCTGGGGAGCAGTATGGGCCAGATGGAGATGGGAAATCATCCTGTGGGAAGAGTGAGGGTGGATGGTAATGCGGTGGGAGAGAACGTACGAGTTTGCGTTCGCAGGAGAGACACCAGTCGACGTCCATGGCAGTGTCGAGGACGATGCGAAGGTTGAGGACGAGTAGAACTTGGACGAGAAAAAAAACGGACGAGGCTGGGCGGCAGGCGTTCTCGCTCTCTGTCCCCTTCTTATATATCCAACTGCCTTTTCGAGGCCAACGAGATCTATGTCAGATCGGATGGCATCCAAATCAGGACGACCCTTATTCACCCTTTCTAAGCTAATTCAATTATTTAATTTACATCTCTTTTTTTCATTTTCGTCGATCGAGCACAATTTTCGTAATATCCCTAATTACTTAATTTACATTATTTATCATGATTATTTTGTGACCCCCCATCGGTGATCCGAGTCATCGTGCTGTGCTGTGCAGACCGTCGTGACGGCGACGTGTGCAATAATTATGGTGAGTCAGAACGGCGCAGCACTAACACCCACGGTCTGGGACCCCCTTCCAAGGGTCCCTTCGCGAAGCACCCCATCGCCAAGTGCTGCAGTGATAGCGCAAACAAGGCTACCCCAACGAGTCGCAACACGTCCGACCATGCCATCACAGGAACACCCCCACCACATACACAAATACACCACGGAACCGGCTCATGGATAAGCGAATATGTCATGACTCCCCCCACCCAGCTGCCGACAGATCCCTGTCTGTAACCTGGGGTTCTCCTTCACCACGAATCCCAGCTGGTGCTTCTTCGTCGGCGGACACCCCACTTCTCGTCCGTCTAGTATCCCCTCTCGTTTGCTGTACATCGTAGGGTCCACTTTGCTGTAGAAACGTCGATAGAACGCTGGTTGGCGAAGCCACACATTGCAAGCATTCCCTGTTGGCATCCCTGCAGCAGACATAAGCGCCATATATCCATTTCCGTTCGCACTCGACCAGGTACTCTCCCACTCGTTCCTGATCTGAACCCACACGTCCAGCGTTCGCCCTTGCCTCGCTTCCCTGACTCTTCGATCGGAGAAACGGAGGTAACCAGCGACGCTCAATATCAAAAATACACTACGGCATATCCTGCTCTTTGTACCTCCCGCCAATCCCTCCCTCCCCCGATCCTGACAACGGTCTCTTGTCCTGTAGTACCGCCTCTATTCAATCATGTCATACCCTGCACGCGAGACTGTCAAACGTCGACTTTTGCCTCCGCAGTCCCGCGACAGGCGCAAGTGGGTGTGAGTCGGACGACGCTTCTCTCAATGATGCACGTGCGAACCCAAACACTGCACCCTAGTCATCCGTCGTCATTCTCCCCGAGTCCCTGCCCGCACCATCCGCCGTCACCCCGTTTATCGACCCTTTTCAAATTTGCCCGTGGCGCGTCCGATATCAGCCCAGACCCCGATGCAGCTCCCCCGATAACCAACACTGGCACTGTATCGCCAACTTCGTCACTTATTCAGTACAGGCTGACGTTCCCGACCGTCGTTTATCAAACATGAAAATCCCTATCGCGCTTACCGCGCCCCTCCAATTCATCAAGTCATCAATTCCATCAATGTACATATGCGTCGTTTATGGATCCTTCGAACGAACGGCTACACGTACGTACATCCAATCTCCCATGCCAGCCATTCATTGCCCCAGTATGGCACCCCAATACGCCGCGCAGCTTTCTACAACTGACCTTTCACTAATCGCCAAGATAAGCGCACTCCGCGTATGGCGCAGACACTCGGGGGTCTCCTAATAAGCCTGTGTTAGTCATGCATTCGAAACCCTCCAAACGCTATGACGTGTAGATCGCGAACCGCGACATGGTAACAGTCGAGACATGCCACCAAAACCCTAGCATATACGTATGCCTGCGCTTCCGAAAACAATGGTAATCCATACAAGGCGCCAGAGAACAATGGAAAAAAAAAATAATAGCAGTCGCAGGTCACAGGGGCGTCCGATTCCATATACGGCGGACAATGCCCCCCTCTGGGTTCGAAGAACAATGGGAATGTCAACTGTTGATTCGTATAACGGAAGTCCCACAGCATCGCATAAATGCTGCGGCTACGGAGATGATCGTCTTTCTGAAGCACCGTTGCCAACCGCTGACATCTCCTCGCTGAAAATAGCAGGACACAGAAGGTTGTAGAAACAGTGAATCGACCAGAGGGGGCAGTCATATAGTAAAGAGAATGGATCCGCCAAAGGATAATTGTGGGCTCAATATGAATGTTATCGTGAACCCCGTCACACGTATGCCAACGGTGCACAGGATGGGGAGTTAGGAGTGACGGCGATCAGCTCATTTCCGCACCTCCGCCCTCAATACCGTCACAAAAGGGGCGGAAGATAATGGGCTTAGAAAAATAAAATGCGAAGGACGGTTCGCCAAAGAACAAGAAGTCTGCGGCAGCAAGCTTGGCCGGTTGGTTGAAACGCGGAACCAGAGCGGGTAAAATCGACGCCCACAGGGGAGAGAACGGAATCCCACTTTCTTGCCCTGCTGCGAGGAAGCAGGTTCCAAATAATGGGGTTTTCATTACGGGCTACATCGTACACGACCCACCCCCACATCTTGCCGATGCGGGTCATTGGGACCGTGCACCCCTCCCGCGAGAGGGTCTAGATGGCCGTCGAGATCTTCCGCCGCTATAATAGAGCATGAAGAAACCGGAATTTGATCACCCCGAGCCCGGGCAATCAGGGTCGATGCAACGGGGGTTTGAACGTACGACATCAAACCACCCAGAAGGACGAAACGATTCAGATGCGAACGACAACCTGACCAAAAAGAAAAAAGAATGGGAAAGAAAAAGAGGACTCACGTCAAGTAGGTCACCAAGCTCCGCTGCAGTCACACCGACGCCACGCTGGTCTTTGCTCACCGTCGGAGGTCGATATCGATCGTGACAGAGGCCGACTACAATGTGGGCTAGCAAGAGCGCCACGCGGTGAGTTTCGTTGGTCATCTGTACGTCGTCGTCGTCGTCATTGCCATCGGACGCGTCCTGGACTTCCCGATCTTGCCCTTCTCGTGCGGACTCGGGTGAGACCCTGCCAAATCCATCGATCCACTCACTCTTCCGGTTTGCCACGATGACATCGCTGCTGCAGAGGCGGACGCGCTTCGAGGGCCGTTCTCTCCCCGCACTATTGCTGCGGTTGCGCTGGGAGTCATATCCAGTTGCACTGTCCGGGCCAGTTCTCGTCCAGGATGATGCCATGTCCGGATATGACTCTTCCGTTGCTTGTCGCACCGGATGGCACGATACCAAGGGAGCAAGAGAGCGCTCGGACGACAATTGCGGCCAAGGCGAGAAGCGCGTGCTTATCTCAGAGTCCCGGGGTCCGGTCTCAAGGGGCTGAGGCGAGACAGCTTTTGGTTGCGATGGCGCCCTGTTTGGGCTGCTCGAACCCGAGCTTGCGGTGATGCAGCTCAGTGTGCCTCTGCCTTCTATCATCGCAGGTCCAGGCTCCACCTGAACGGCACTAGCGGCTGTAGGCTGTGCGAAGTCGTCTGACCCGCTATCGTAATCCAGGTTGAGTGATGTGCATGCCAGATGGGGCAAAGGGGGGGGTGTTGATCCATGATTACTACCACCTTCTACGTCCCCGTCGACACTGTCTCCATCCTGCATATGGCGAAGTTGTTCGATGCATCCTTGAACGCTAATTAACCTTGCTTTGAATTCTGTCAACGAAATAGTCGCTTCAGGACAGCCTTCAGCCCTTTCGATCAGGTCTCCAAAAGAAATCCCCAAATGCGGCCGAGCAGCAAACAAGGCGACAAGGACACAAAAGAGCCAAAGGTTGTGCGACATCTTCCCGTCAGAGTCGACAACCAAGTCGTGACTGATCTGAACAGATATGTCACCAGCTAGGAACGAGATCGTTTCTGTCGGTGGAGGCTGCGGATTGAAGACGAGCCCGTCCTCTTGGTCATCCCAGGTCGTATCCGAACTCCACATCCCCGCAACGTGAGTAAAAACGCGGAGCAGTCGGTTGATTATACTTTCCCAAGCGGGCTCCTCGCTTACATAGCTCACAGTTCCACTTGCGGAAGGTTTGCCAACATCAATAGATGCAGACAACGAAGGTATGGCTTCGCTGTCTGCGATGCCCTGACCATAGGGCTGGCGTTCCTTATCGTAAATGGGTTCAACCGTCAGCACCGCCGTGATCGGTAAAACCACCCACCCTGACCGTGTTCCTGATTCCAAGGTGTCCGAACATAGAAGCATCCGTGACGGCATCTCCGACGGATGTGTCTCCCAACTCGATATATTTGAAGAGGTTCCTTGCAGTCGATGATGGGTCGAGCACCATTCGGACGGTGTCGTGCTCGTTCTCAGGGAGGGTGAACCCATATCGAGAAAGGAGCATTGCATTGGACAGGGAGCCGTATGTATTGAATACCTCACTGAATGGAGGGATGGGTCGCACGGTACGCATTTCAAGATAGTCGATCTGGCGAGATGTCGGCGCGCCATCATGCAACAGCGGATGTACGTTCGGCAGGCGCGAAGCAGGCACCGTCGTACTGGCCATCCCGCGATCGTGCTCACATTCGACGAGAGAGCCGCATTCGACACAGACATCATAGTCGCTCTGCAAGCATGATCAGTCAATTCCCTTAATATCTATACGGACAGCATTCAAAGATGGCAACGGTGGGCGAAGACGGATTGTCGTTCCCTCGCTCGATAGAGTGCGTCTTGGACGAGAAGGACCAGAGTTCATTACTCACCTCCATTTGTACACGATTATCGTTCGTATGATTGAAACTGGAAAGTGGATCAGATTTGCACACGTTGAACAGCAAGGAATCAATTAAGAGGCTATGGGTGACAGGCCTGGAGGGCCAGCGAGACACTCGAAGTGAACATCCTGCGTCATTGAGTTCTCGATCACGGTGTCCCTCTACTAGCATGACGGAACGGAAAATGGGGTCGTGCCGTTTTATTGGCTGTACCCGCACAATAGAATTAGAGGGTAGCAACGGCCACCTGCCATCTACCCGGGCCGCGTGTGTAATTGGGGCTGGTGATTCTCAATCAAATATACAGCATGCCAGTTCACGAAATGAGCAAGCGTCATGGGAGTGTGGTACAGCAACCAACAAAGAATAGCGGATGCCTATTTCGGGATACGGCGACCTCGTGGCGCATATGCCACACACCGTGTAAAGTCGACCCAGAAAGTGAGAAGTGACTTACGCATCGGCAATTGGAACCATTGCTAGCCCATGGTATGCATCCACCCAGAATGCGCGTGTTGAAACGAGCGAATACGCGTAGCAAAATCCCGAGAACGAAATCCCGTATATTCCTGGGTTGGTATCTGCAGCGGAATCCCCAGGTCTGTCGGGTCTGCTGTGCAAAAGCGAGTTATATCCGAACCCTGGGCTAGTCGATGCTGCGCGGCACGTGGGTTCCACGACATCAAGGTAGTATTGACGTACTTCTTCCTGCTTGCATGCTGCGCGTCAGTTACCAAATCCTTGGCCGTGAATGCATGAAGAGTCAAAAAAGAAACCGATCCTTAAAGACCGAAGAATGAAGGGCAAAGGAAGGTAAACAAAATCAATCTGTCTGCGAGTCTGCAGGATCAAGGGTCCAAGAAACTCGTGGAGCGAACCCGTCCGCACAATTCTAAATGACGCGGCAGATAGGGAAGTGACTCAACAGATGAGGAGCCAGCACCCGAGAGAGCGTGGAATACTAGGGGAATCCGATCATCTGGGAATGAAAACACGGTTCGACGAGGAAAAATAGATTGTGCAAAATCAGAGGAACGAGGTTGTGGTAATTGAATCTCGGAAATTCAATGTCTAGACGACATTGATCGCATGGCAATTATCATAGACTTGACCACGAGGGTAACGTGCTTTGGTGATAGCGAATGAAGACCCTTACCGACCCGTCTGGACCAGTATTTGATGGCGTGCCGTAGCTCTGGCAAGGTGGTGCGGATACAAGACGGACAAACAAATACGACAGATCAAAAGATCCGCCGGACATCCCCGAGCCACGATCGTTGTCCAAACTGCGCACCTCGTGCCAAGCGCTCGTGTACCTATGCACGAGCGACGCCGCATATAGAACGTGTCTGCCACCGCGTGTCCCACTTCCATCAGTCAACATGCGTGCGTAGCCTGCATGCCGTAGCCTGCGGGAAAATGCGAGCGGCCGTTTGATGATATGAAGCTTCCAGGCCAGCGCATCACGAAAGAGTGTGCGACCGGAAAGTGATGGTTGTGTCACGAAGCGCATCAAGAAGTAATAAATGTGGACGGGAATGAATGAAGGGACTGTAAGGAGGATATTGACACGCGCGGTGGCAAGAAGTGGGAAAGGGCGTGATAAGTCCCATTCCATAATCCGCAAGGTCCCGAAGGAGCCAAGTGACAAAAGCAAATTGGAACCAAACGAGGGCACTCCAGAGAAGAAAAGAAACAGGGATAACCAAAACGTGCACAAAACATAGCACAACGAACCAAACACAGGCTTATCAGACTCACCATCAAGCCCACCTGCTCCCGATCAAACTCTGTAACTTCAAGCCATTCCCTTGCATTCCGGCTGTCGTACAACGATAGGCACCACGGACATCGGGAAAGGGCGGACTGCTGTTGACAAACATATGTTACCGAACAAGTGCACGGTCGAGTTTCGATGACATCCTCGATACCCCAAAACATGGCAATGTCCACTGTTTCCCGCGGTAGGGTCCGGAGGTAACCAAACCATCGCGAATGCGGGCCCAGTACGCTTGATAGAGCAGGTCACGTCGAAGCCACATCAGAGGAAGTGCAACAAAAGTTGGGGTCCCGTTATTGAAAAGGAATTCGTAGATAAGGAAAATCCCGGATTCATAAATGGAAGATGCGAAGATCGTAGGATGGGGGCGGAGCATTAGGCGAAATGGAGTTGATATTGATGTTGGCGCGTTCATCCAAGCAGGGGTCGTAGAGACGATTATTTTTGGCAGTTTTTTTGTAGTGTGAGAATCGTAGCGATAGGAGTCATCGAACGCATCAAGCGACGCCGGCATAGGGAGCAGTGTGTGTCAACACCGCGGCGAGCAAGCGCTAGGGGATAAAAAAAAGCTTACGCACAGTTCTCCGTAAAGCGCGAGGGCAAGGGAAAGATGTGCTCCATGACCATAAGGTACGAATGATATAAGCCGGGAGAAGAAGCAGGACCTGACAGACAAAACGGCGGACTTCGGAATGCAAATGACTGCAACACCAAAAGATAAATTAGCATACGAGGAAGGATGATGAGTACCCTCAAACCCTAGTTCCCCGAGGAGACGGGAGGCAGTCTGGAAAAAGCCAGAGAATGACAGGTCTATTCAATCTCACTCACTCGCACGCCAACGCCGACCCTCGCAGCTCCCAAGGAAGGGGACACATGGATTCCACGGCTGGAACGCCGGGGGTAGTTTGATGGGGGACTCACGGGTACAATCAGACTCAATCAGCTCTTCGCGTGAGTACACGGAAAGTCCGCATTCGCGGGAGGGTTCATCGGAGGTCATCGAGTCGGCTTCGCAGCGAGGGCCATGTTGCCCGTCGACAATCTGTAACCGCGAGTCGATCTGTATGTGATTATCTGCACACCAAGACAGCAACGTTGCTATCCTGCTTGACGACATCGATTAAGAGAACGACGGATATTTCGCCGCCTAGTTCTAGGGTACTATCGCAACTTGGTCGTGCGAGCGCGAGGAGAGACGTTGCTCCGAGGGTGAAGGGGATAAGTACAAAAAGAGACTTAGCTAACACTTAACCGACTCTCACACATCTCACCAAGAAGCAGACCAACACTCTTCCTCGGACAACACTGGCAGGGAACTCCGCCAGCACAGCGGTTCGTGGTTCCTTTCTATTAATGTCAGAGGAGGTCTCGAGGGGACGGACAAACTGCCATCATTAAATAATGCAATGGCCCGTGTCATTTACTCTTCCAGAACTGAGATGCACAAAAAGAGGCCTACTCCTTCTTGTCTTTGTCGGACCCTGGTCTCGCGCCTTCCTCCTTTTCTGCCCTTTCCAATATTGCCAGCTCCCTCAACTCAATCCGACGGGCATATTCCTGACCACCCTGTATCCGAAAATAATCCTCAGCAAGCCGTAACAATATAGTCGCGTGTGAGGTGTAAGGAAAAAAAACCGAGCAACCTTCGGGGAAGTCTGAAAGAACGGAAAACGGCGTCGGCTACGAGACGCCGAGAGAATGCGCGTGCGCGGCTGAGAAAGAAAGTGGCGCGTCGGGCGGCGTCGCACCATTCAAGAACCAAGGCGGACGAACGGAGGTCGTAACCACGACTGACCTGTAACCCTAATATTGCTCCAAGAACAAGCATCATAATCGTATTTCCAGCCGATAAGATTCTCATGGCTTCGACGCGGTCATCCATGGTGTCCACCTCGGCTGGAGTTACGATAGTCCGTAAGCACGGAATTGTCACAGCCAGATAGACTGCTACCGCGAAGAGGTACGCGGCTTGAACAGTTCGTAAGTACAGGATGCGAAGAGTCCCCAAAAGGGTTTCACCTAGACTGGAACCGTCAAATAATATAGCGCTCTCGTCCCATTGCACGAGTTTTGCAACAAGGCCTGTCAGTCCAACCCCTATGAGGCCGTGCAAGAGCGCCTAAAGCAGTGTCGTCAACTTGCGAGACCAGGCAGGCTTCCCGGCGAACCGACCTTTATTGCGGGAGGTGCGTTAAAGAACGTAGCGTAGAACTGGAATCCATCCTTGATGGTGTCTTCTGTCAAGTCCTGGTACAAAATACGGTAGTCGACGAAGAAACATATGAACAATACCCCTTGTAGAATGACACGCAGTGTCAGCGAGGCTGCAATCCACACACGGAGCGCAACACACCAAGGAAAAATGAGCAAGAGGCAAGGACAGCGCCTCGCTTGAAACCCATCTTGAAAATGTCGCCGTCAAAGGAGAGCCAGGTGGTCGACGTGTTCACACAGCCTCACAGCCACATGTTTTCTATTGCGAGTTACCATTGAGTACCTTTTGCACTACAACCTGCCATATCGCGTCATTCACGCCTTTGGCCTTCCCCAGCTGCTCTTTCAACTGCTTCACTTCCGCCTCGAGCTCTACGACCCTACTTGCTAACGGAGCTCCCGAGGGCTCTGCTGCAGTCGGCTGAACAAATGAAAAAAGATCCCGTTGAAATTCGGATTCAGAATAGTCATATTCACACCGGCCAATTTGTGACGCCTGCGTCGGAATGAGCGGCCACGTCCTCTTCCGACGTCAAACGAACAACTCACCCCGTTCGTGATTGGCAACATCATCGACACCTCGTGTAGTTCTCTAGCGTTCATATCTTTCATCCGATGGAACGCTGCAACCGGCCGTACCGGCATGACATCGTGCGCGTCTGCCACGCCGGCCATGTTCAGAGAAAGATTTATATGACCCACGAGGTCTGGAGGCTTGAGCATCGTCGCAAGGAATGATATCGACATGCCTTTGTGCGTCGGGATCGTCCGCAGAAGTTGATGAGACGCGATATCGTAGACGTGGATGAGCCCCGATGCAGTTCCAACCAAAAGCAATGACCCGCTCATCGAGGCACACAGGGCAGTCACAGGTTGGCTAACATCAATAAGCCGTTTTCGATCTATTGCGCTATCCGTATCGAAGCGGATGGCGTCAGATGCGCCTGCACCCCCCACAGCTTCAATAAAGGGCCCTGGATTATTTTTAATTTCGCGTTCGCGAAACAGGTGCACCTGGAAGATGGATCCGTCGGGTGAAGAGGCAAAGAAAAGGCGTTCGGTAATGTCCCAGATGATACACCGTATTGCCTTTGGAAAATGGAAAGTCGTTACCAAGGATTGGGTAGCCAGATCCCACAACTAGTCATGTTATCAGTCGAGTCAAGAACTAAACCAGTTTGACAGTCTGCGTACCTTTACGGTATGATCGAGCGACCCAGTCAGTACGCGACACGTCGGGAATGGACCCAGACCGCAGACGACATCCGTCACTGGGAGGGTGTGGTCCGATAGCGTGAATTGCGGGAGAGGGTGATCATTTTGGAGATCGTCGTCTACCAATCTGGAGGGGGGCGGAATCAGTTTGCAGGACTATGCGCAGAAAAAACCAACACGGACTTCGACACTGACCAGACACTGACACCAGAATCCTCACTGGCTGATACCAATACCATACCGTCGTAGGTGAATTTTAGCACGTTTACCTGACGATAGTGGGCATCCCAAGAGTTGTAGAGTATGCCCGACGAGACCTACTATCCAAAAGGTCGTGATAAGGGGCATATCGAGAACAATGAAACACAACGCGCCTCCCAGAGATATATTCGTCCTTGTGCGGTGCCACCGGCGCAGTATCTTGCATTTAAATCTAGTGCCAGGCAAGTCAATTTTTCGAGCAAAATTATCTTGAGGGCGATCTGGTCCTGTTCGTCGATATTCATTTCTCCGCAGATGATCCTCGGAGGGCTCGGGGCACACGCACCTTTTGAAAATTGTAAACATGTAAAAGTGGTTTGTCAAATTGCGCCGCGATCATAATCCCTCCCTGGCCATCTTTCGTCTCCAAGAACGCGCTGCAACGCGGTACAGAACTGGTTTGTTTGAACGAGGAGAGGACACTGCCAGTTTGGAGGTCATGTAAAACGAATGCCCCTGGTCCTGAGACTTGTGTTGGACCCGATCCCAATGGCTGGGGTGCCGTGGCACACAATACGACCTCTTGAAGACCCATGAGCTTGTACTGGGGGACTTGGAGAAATGTGGAGTAAGATCGAGCGCAGCCACACCACAGCCATTGCTAAGCATGCCCCGCGGTGGCCACGACCTAGCTTGACCCGTATGTCCATCTGCCCGTCTCCGACTCGACCAACTATCCGTCGCGACAAACAGTTCTGATCACCATCTAGCTTGTTCCGTTAACGAGATCATGGCTACGAATCTCTATGAAGTATTAGGCATAAACCGCAACGCTACTTCGGAAGAAAGTAGGTCATGGCGTCTGCTAGACCGCATGCATAGTGCTTAAACGTTCTGCAAGTTCGAAGAGCCTACAGGAGGAAGGCTTTGGAGACCCACCCAGATCGCCTACCCCAGGGTGCTTCCGCAGCCGAAAAATCCACATCTGAGGATTTGTTCCGCAGGGTAAGCTCCCATCCCCGCCGTTCTGCCAGTCACCTCACCTATGCCACGCCTCCAGGTAAACAACGCCTATGAAGTCTTATCTGACCCTCAGAACAGGACAGAATACGATCGGCACGGCGTCTGGCCCCCTCCGGAGCCTACTTCCAACGGTTCATACAGCAATGGGCCCTACGAGCCCTTCTCGGATCCCTTCTTCCGCGGTCCCTTCTCTCACAGCCCCTTCTCCCGCCGTCCTCACATGGACCCATTTGGCGGTTTTGGGCCCGGCTCCCGCCCCGGTCATAGAGGCTTCACGGATCCATTCGTCCTGTTTGACTCGATATTTGGGGACCTTCACAGAGCTTTCGGGGCTGGTACCTTCTTCGAGGATCCGGTCGGACGCCGCGGGTTTGGATCGAATCATTTTGGGGGTGGGTTCTTCACTGGTGGTTTCCCTTCCATGTTACCACCGTTCGATTTTGGTGGGGGAGGCATGCGTGGAGCCATGGTGCAACCGTTCAGCAATGAAGGAAACGGAGGGAGGTGGGTCTCTGAGAGCTGGTCAAGCTCTACCGTCAATGGTGTGACGCACACCAAGTGTACCCGAAGGGACTCGGAGGTGCGTATCCAGCATCTTCCCACTCGCCATTCCCCTCATCACCGACGACGACGTAGGGAAATGAACACGTTACTTATCGGTACCCGGACGGAACCGAGCGTCGCACGATAAACGGTATCGAGCAGTCTACCTCCCAGCCTCGAAGGGCCTTACCATCGAGCGCCCCTCCTGTACCACCCGTATCTTATCCAGCCCAAGACACCGGCATGCCTCCTCCCCCTCCTTACTCCGAAGCCGTCGGACAATCACCTTATCGGTCGCGTTCAGCGAGACAGGTTCATTACGATGACTATCCTAGCGATAGACGCGAACACAGGCATAGACACAGGCGCTCACACTCACACTCGCCGCGGGATAAGGAAAGGGACAGGAGCGGAGAGTACGAGAATGGTTACCACGACGATGGACAAGGACGTGACGCTCAGAATGGCTCGCCCTGGAGGTTCTGGAGGTCCTGAGAAGGGATGACCGGCTGGTCCTGGAGTTGGTTGGATCAATAGTTTTTATTTTCTCTCTTCTTGCATTCTGCTTGTTTCGATTTGTATTTCGCGGCCACTCGCTCAAGTTCTTTGCTCAGCGATACTACCGCGTCCGATCAGCCATGTCTTGAACTGTATGTTTTTCATCGCCTTTGTCCATTTCCATGTCCTCTTAGAGTGGTTGAAACCCTGTAAAGCAAAATTCCCTGATTGCAGCACTATTTTCTTATCGTCTTACCGAGGTTTCGCGATGACAAGAGGATTAATCAATTGACTAAGTAGCTATACTCATGCTTGTGTACTAGGCGTAAGTTACATTCGTCCGAGACGACATCACGCCCTTCGAACAAAATTCACAATCCTTCGAAGAACGATATATCCTGTGCCGATAACCCACCCGTATGCTTCGGGTTCGCGGGTTGTAAAGATCCGGCATTTGTGACTGTAGCAGGGGTAGTGCTTGTAGAAGAGAGCACGAGTAGGGGTGTAGAGGTGGAGGACAAAGGTGGCGGGGAGGGCTGTAGGGGACTCCTCGAACCAAGTTCCTTTCTTGGGCTGACCGCGACCGCAAAAGGCGTGTGCGAGGCGCCCGTCACTGGGGACGATACCGTGGGATCCGTCCTGACGCCCCAAGCCAGATTCAATGGCGAGGGTGGAGCCTCCAAACCATCACCTAACAAATCAAAACCGTCCTGTCCGGTCAATGGTCTTGGCGATGTAGACGATGGAGGTGGCGGAATCGCCACCGCTTTCTGTGCATCTAATCCTGGAGAGTTTGGCCACAAATGGCCCCCAAGCGCTGCCGCGTGGTTCACAAGGCCCTGCGTGCGCTGATGTTCTGCATGGCTAACATATGGAATCGAGAACGAGCCATTCATGAGGCTAGTATGAACAGTTGGTGACACGGATGTCTGACTCGGGGTATGGGCAT
>JBBPJV010000185.1:0-37345 GCA_038088915.1 Sutorius aff. eximius
GAACTCGATGTTTGACGATGGGGATTTTCGATCCGAACTCGCTAGCTTTCTCTCCTACACCAACGACATCAATTCGGCTTTTCCTCTCCCACTCCCTAATCATCCGGGGTATATTGCCACGTTGCTAAAGAGTATCTTGCGAGTTGACGGTCGTGCTGTTGATTCCCCTTGCATCACCAGACATGTTCGGGATAACGTTGGGCAGTGGTCGGGGGGGTTTGGTTACCAGACTGGTAATCGGCGTCGCTCGCCTCTCTGGCTTCTCGTCAGAGTCACAATCCAGATGTCTTTTGATCGCTCCCCTCTTGGGTGCCCCTCCTACAAACATTTCATGTTATTCTTCATGTGTAGCATGGCGAGCAAGGCAGACAGTACGAGGCTTTCCGGCAATTTGCTTAATCCCATGTTGTGCAAGATTCTTCGACGCTTATCCAAGATTCGCATCTCTATTCCCGACTGGCTGTCTGAAATGGCACTGAAGACATGCAGCCAACTCGGAACGATACTCGATCCCGCATCCCCAGGTGGAGTCCCTGAACCTGAAAATCAAAGATCGATCAGATACTCGGGTTTGATGGAAAAGAAAGGAGTCGCATTCGCTGTAATACGGGAGCCATCCCCTCCTTGATACCTGGAAATCCCACCTGCCTTCTCTATGCTACCCCACCGCACAACAGGCATCCACCGTGCACGCCCAGATAGCGTAATCACCTTCCGTCCCTTTCCCGGCTCGACGTGGAGCCTGCCACGGCATTCGAGCCAAACATGCGGTGGCGTACCAGTGGATACATTGTTTGAAGCCAATGTCCCTAATGACGGTGGTGATCGGGACGCCGATGAGGATGAGGAAGGAGGAAGGTCACTTTGCTCAGCAGAGGCGTCCGGTGGCTCCCTAGACGGGGATAGCGTCGATGCCTTGGGTAGGGTGCGGAAGAGTAGGTCCACCGATTTCGGGATAACATTGGACGCCAGACCTATCGACGGGCCTATATCGCCAGTCCCCGAGGCACACAACCCACTACACTGTGTTGGAGAACCATCCCGTACATAGTACACACCTAGTCACCTACGCTACACTCATTAAGTTTCCTTTTTTGGACTACCGTCACCTTAGCGCTACCGCTCGTTCCCGCTTCCTCCAGTCCGTTATACTCGACTGGAGGCTAACCGCCTACTCCGTTAGCTCGTCACCCTCTGTTATACTGTCCTCCCTCAACTCTCTCATCAGCGGGACTAGATCAGCAAGATGACAGATATCAGATGTGCTCTTACCTACAAGCTCTTGTGGCTCGTAGCCAAGAATAAGCCGAACCGGAGGCGCCACATAGAGATAGGCACCTTTTAGAGACAACACGAGCAAGAAATCTGGGAGGGGCTCAAGAAGCAGAAGCGACAAGGATGGCGATGGCGAGATGGGGACCGATCTAGCCATCGAATTACTGCTAACCGGTGTGCAATTCATAGAAGTGGAGCTAGGCGGTGGGGTTACAAACGCCGTGAGGGGCGTCGCTGTGAGTGACAGGGCTCGTGAGTCATGGGCGAGATGTGAGAGCTGCGTCTTTCAATGTCAACAAACAAGCATGTTCATCGCATTTCTAGTACTGATTGCGTTCATTTTCTTGCCAGGTTCGACCCGCAGCACCGGGAAATGCAAATCCGTGCGAGAGTATGGCTGACCAGGGAAAGGGGGGCGCGACTCTCGAGACAAGTTACATGCTAGTTAGCTCGAGTAGGTACAGGCTAAATAGATGACCCACCTCAGTTGTGTGCGTGGAACAGACTGAGGTGCTGAATGACATTATGACGACCTCGTATACGAAATAGAATGTAAAGCATGTAAAAGAGGATAAAGGATCTTGGGGAGATCTGAGCACAGGGAGAACAGAAGAATACTATGCGAGAATGTAGACCACATAATAAGGGAATGGAGAACCTACTGCGCGAGGAATGGTGGCGCATCGGGACCGTGCGTTTGCCGGTGGTCGATTGGGCTGGTCGCGGTCGTGGCTGCGCGCGCTTGCTAATCCAATATCTTGTTGAAGGCGATGACGCAGCCCTCGTTGCGCAATCTGTTTCTATCCTTCAACATGCATGGAAGATGGAAATATCAATTATTGATCCTTGATCATTGCTGCGTGGATACTAAGGGAAAGGGCAACTCAGCGAGCGCCTGAGCCTTGCTCAACTACACGCGATGGTCGGCTTCCTCCAGTTGTTCTCACCCAGCCATGCCCACCCTATTCACCACCGGCGACTCAGATCTCGAATCATTGGCATCCGAACACACTCCTACACCATATGAATACGCTGTTACCCACGTTTTTTTGCCTGTTCAACTCCCCCGAAACAATGACTCTACCCTGGAAAACGATCTGTGGCTCGCTCGTCGAGACGTCTCGGGAGTAACCTCAAGTCGGTGTCGACCGGTCCCTCCACGGAACCAATGAGAGGTGAAAAGGTGAGCGCTTTGAGTCCGTCCTAGATCCTTGGTGTAAACCCCCGGTCGTTTATATGTGACCGGAAAAGGGACTGTCATTTCATGGCACGCGTGGCAACAGCGTAGGTTGCTCTCTCAAGGCCTTTCTGTTCACAGGTGCCTTGACGGTGGAGCCTGCGAACACATCGCTGCAGAACTGGTCAGCTACGTGTCGCACCTCCGGACCAACCCAAAGTGTACGATAAAACTGGTGTTCCAGATTGTGAAGTGAAGTCTCTCGACCCAATCCCGTAAGCCTGAGATCGGTGCAATAACGACCAGTTAAAATCAGAGAGGAGCGGTTTGGAAGGATGATCAAATCGCCGGTCGATAGACAAGCCTGAAAGCGTGAACTGACAGAATGGAATGGTACGAAGTTGCTGTCAAAACGAATGCACACGCACCGCGACACAACGAGACTGGAAAACTAGGAGACAAGCATGGATCCAGAGTCTGACCAGTAACAACACTGGATTCTTGTTGATGGAAATATGAGACAATTGCTGTGTGGAATGCTGAGGGTCAGGGAAAGAGCCAAGCTGTGGCGCTGCGACCTGACCAACTACCCGCGACTGGAATCCTTCTCTCCCGAACACTACCATGTCCGACTACTTCAATACTAGAGTCTCATCGCCGTATGAATACGCTGTTACCCACATTTTTTTTCCTGTTCAACTCCCCCGAAACAACGACTATACCCTGGAAAACGACCTATGGCTCGCTCGCGCAGTCAGCAGTACTGCCCACGCTTATAGCGCCCACGTCGACGGAAACTCTGAGCCCAGGTGGCCTCGCATTACAAGTATGCTTGACAACTTACAAGCTTGCGTCCAGGCTAGACACACGGATAGGGATCTCATTATCTCCCAGCTGCGCGGAATGCAAACAGGAGGTACGCTCGCAGGTTATCCGTGGATCTGTGCTGACGATCCATAGATATTCTTGTATTTTTAATCGCAACTCGAAATGCTGCGGTCGTCCTCACGAAGCGGGAGAATAACACGCTGTTCGAGGCATTCGAGGTGTCCCTAAGCAAGGATGTTGTAGAGAGGGCGGAGGGGCCTCTGGTATGCTCGTATCCTGCGTCGGCCGTCGAGATTCAGAACGAGACGTTTCACCGCGGGGATTTTCAATCCGAATTCGCCAACTTTCTTTCATGCGCCGACAACGTCGACCCGACCCTTCCTCTTCCATTCCCCAATCATTCGCTGTATATTGCCACGTTGCTCAAGAGCATCTTGCGAGTTGACAGTCTTGTCGTTGATTTCCCTTGCATTACCAAACACGTTCGGGATAATGTTGGCCAGTGGCCGAAGGAGTTCAATGACAAGACTGGTGATTGGGGTCGTTCACCTCTCTGGCTCCTCACCAGAGTTGCGATCCAGATGTCCTTCGATCGCTCCCCTCTTGGGCGCGCTTCCTACAAACGTTTCATGTTGTTCTTCCTGTGTACCATGGCGAGCAAGGCAGACAATACGGAGCTTTCCAGTGATTTGCTTAATCTCATGTCGTGCAAGATTCTTCGACGCTTATCCAAAATTCGCACCTTTATCCCTGACTGGCTGTCTGAAATGGCGCTGAAGACATGCAGTCAACTCGGAACGATACTCGACGACAGGTTGAAGCGCTTGAGTATCCATCCGTTTCCATTCCGAAATCCATCTCAGGAGGAACTCGTCAGAGACACGGAGCTCTCCCTCCTGAGCAGTCGTGAATACATTCAGCGTGCACTGGAAAATGATGGCCACGAACCTCTGAGTGGTCCATTCCAACCTAGCCATTGTCGCCGTGGTACCATTGAAGACTTTTTGTCTTCGAATGGGTCCTTTTTTGATGAGGCATGCGAAGTTGACAGTGATGTTACTCTCTTTGATGTCGAACAGTCAGTCGAGCAACAGTTGGATGACTGGTTCGCCCAAGCTACGGACGCGGAAGAATCGTGCAAACAGCTCGATCTGTTGATTGGCGGATATATGGGAAACATATGGTCCAGTAATCCAGAAGATAAATCCATCATGTTCCTGACCGCGATCGAGCTCTTTGTTGCACTCGACAAGCTTGTTGTCAAGGAGATTCCTATGCTCGCCGACTACTCCCCCGAAATTTCGATAGCTCTCCTTGAAAAGCTGCTCCTCCGCACGACGACAAGTCTTCATCGGCTGTCTCGCGTGTACCAGTATCTCTCTACTCGCCACTCTCAATCACGTCCGGGACGCTCGATACTTTCGGACGAATTCACGGAAGACAGTTTCCCCGTCCGTTATTATGACCAGTCACTAGATCTTCAGCAGCTGAAAGTTCGTATCGAGCAAGATGCAAGGGCCAATCACGCCGGTCACAATCGAGACTCTGCCAGTTTGTCCCACACGAATCAACAGCACATATCCGGACAACTAGTTTCCCAGGGGACAGCTGAGCCGCTGTGGTCTCCTCTACCTGCATTACCGCTGCATGCCAAGGTCGTGGTATTCGAACTGCAGTGTCCACCATGCGTCCGTAGCTGGCGTTCTGCTGTCACTCGAATCCTGGGTTGCATTTCTTTTTGTTATGATTCCTCGTACAGTCCAAAACAAGACGATCTCCTTGTCCATCATCCGACACTCCGTTCATACTTTGTCAATCAGCTTCACTGCCACCAATTCCACTTTGCATATGTTTGTCCCAAGGATCCCCATTTTCCTCCAAGACTACGTTATGTGATCGAAACTGGGCGTCCTTTTCAACCGTGGCGGCCAAGACACTATCGCGACAATACTTCGTACATCTTCAAATACAACCTTGAAAACAAGTCTCTGAGAGAGTATCTGTTTACCTCGCATACCTCCAATGATGTCTTGTCCGCCCAAACGCGTTGTCCTGAAAGTCTCTCCCTCGATGAATTCATTGCATTCGGACACTTGCGCAGTGGTGGCACCCTCCAGTGGCTCAATATTTTGCACAGTCTGCGCAGTAGAACGCTCAACCTCCGTTGTCATGATGTTCATTTCCTCCTTGCCCATGCAGCCTATCAAGTTGGACCACTCGATTTGAACACGGGCACATGGATCTGGCACAGAGAGCTTCAAGACCCGTCCTTTTGTGAGGCCTTGCTAGACGAGCTCGACAGCTTCCTTATAGAGATTTGCGCCGGTTTTGTCGACAGTGTCATGATGAGCACCATTTGTCTCTTGCTCACTCGCGTACTCGCATCGTCGCCTAGCGAGGACGTTTCACAGCGAGCCATTTTGCTTCTTCGTAGCGTGCGCAGGAAGACATTCAGCTGGGTCCAGGACCTATCATACGGCCTATCATTGGCACCTATGAATGAACAACGCCGCGATCTCCTGTACTGCATGGCTGCCACCTGTCGCAGCACGTTCGATGTCGACCCCACTACTCTCCAAAAGCTCTTCCTTTCCACTGAGGATGTTGATGCCATACTCTCAGGTGCCTTCTTCATACATGCACACCATTCCAAAGGTATGTCTAATCATTGTACGTCCACTACCGGCGATACTCAGTTTCCTTCAACCCCTCGGACAACTTCAACTCTCCAGATGACTCCCGTGAATCGGGATACTCAAAACTCCTCCTTCAACGGGATCATCGTCTTGCTCACGCTCTCGAGGGAATTCTGGGGGATGTGATCCTTGTAGATGCCTCAGATTATGGTGTTGACTCTGCAGTTACCAAAGTGTGTGCTAGTCACGAGCCAAGCGCTCGAAGATGGGAGCAGTTGCAGTCCCCGAATGCTCGCTGGTTCGTGTGCAGAGCTAAACGAGCCGGTGAACAACCGTCGCAAATTGTCCATTTTAACCTGTTCAACGGCGTTCTGCGATTTAAAGGTGAACTACCTGACGAGATCAGGCGCTCTCCAGAATATCGGTGGATCTTTGGTAATGTATGCATCCGGCATCTGACATCAAAACATCGTTTTGATCGCACTTTGTAGCACGACTTACATCTCGTACCATCCGATCTCTCAGGAATGCATTCAATGTCTTTTTCCACAACGTTTGAACACAAGGTCTGCGTAGCTGTCCTACTCAAGATAACTAGATGGCTCAAACACACATAGGTTCACTTTTCAAGGCGGGGCGACGACCTGGTGATACGAATGCGCTGCGATCAGACAAACGACATCCTCGAGTTGATTCCTTCGACCAAACTGAAGGGAGACCTCCCGCCGTCGCTCGTCGACAGGCATGCTCATTGGCTGAGTCTATCCACACGGGTCATCGAGATACGCCCACTTGAGCGTCTTTGGGAATCGTCCTCAGAAAATTGGAGAATCATGTATTCATCTGAACGACATCGCTTGTGCAGGGGTCATGAGACCGTCGTGGATATCCAAAGCCAATCATGGGCGATGGTGTCACAGTGTTTTCAGTATCTCGATGCTGTCTGTCGACCAGAGAATCTCCTTATCACCGCATCATCCGATTCTGTAGCCGTGCCACGATTATCTGTCTCATTACCCGTCCATGGTTTATCCTTTTTCGCCAATAGTCACGGGGAACTCGAGTCCCAAGACTTCAAGGACATGGTTTGCGACGAGAACCAATGTGTCGGAACGCTTTTTGGTTTAGAGAACCTCCTCGTCCTCCGACAGAAAACCTGCCTTCCAGAAGGACTTATCCACCGACACGTCCTCATATTTGACAAAAAATCATACCATGCATACGATGTAAACACCGAACTAGGTTGCTTGACAGGGAATGGTAGCTTGTCGAACACACACCGTCTTGCCGATCTGTACGCCCAGACGAGCTCTCACAAGCCCGATCCGTTTACAGGAAGAACGGGAGCTCAAGCGGCCCTTTGCATCTTGTGGTCGGCCAGGTGCCGCTCTCTCATGAAATCCAAAGCTCTCCGGTTCAACGAGCATTGTATCTGGACAACCTATCCTCAAATGAACATCGCACACGATGAAACCAGATGTGGCTATTACTGGGACCCAGAGCGTTACAGAAAAATGAGTTGGGGAGACAAGGATTACGGTAAAGTGAGTTGCGGAGATGAGGATTACAGAAAAATGAGTTGGGGTGACAAGCGTGCCGCACAACGAGCTGCCCATCTATTTCCCTGGCACGCTGTTGAACCGACCTTCATGCACAATCACGCACAATCTGGACTACCTGTTCCCTCGCACCGAGTCTCACATCCGCCATGGCCAATCACGCTCGGACGGCTGTTCTCGAACAGACCAGTACCGGAACTACCGGTCTGGAATACTCTGCCTCGCGAGGATTACCACACATGGCCGGATGGCATTCCGCGGTTCAATCAACTGCTATCTCTTCTACATAACAAGTCTCACACATCATTTCAGCGAGATTATATCACTCGACTCAATGCCAGTGCACAGAGGGCTCGTGAGGAATTTCGGACGGACTGCAGAGTAGTTGGGAAGGACTGCATTAACGTGGTGAAGAACCACTTTGCGAAGTGCAGAGAATACTATCACGAGGCTCTGGACGTTCTCAAGAAGAGTCTGAGTCCGACTAATCCGTTTGAACAGGCGCTCTATCAATTAGGTCAATGGCCGCCGATCACCGCTGATTTCCTTTTGCAACATCTCGCATCCAAGTCCTCTGCCAACCTACTGGGACCTTGGAAAAAATGTTTGGTGTCACTCGCTTTACTTCTTCTGGACCTCCAACGGGCCCGGAGATTGCTTCGATTCGCTCTGGATGATCTCAAGGCAGAGTTTTCAAAGGAGCTAGAGAACGAGGGATGTGATGGGTGGAATCCCGAAGAGCGCCCGGACTGGCTACTCATACAGGTATATTTCTGGCTTCAACCATCCGTCCCCGCTAACGTAGCTCTGTGACCACTGATGTATCAGATCGAAGGAAACTTTCTCATTCGTCGCAATCAAACACAAACGGCACTGGAGATGATTTCCCCCAAGTCGGGGGGAAACACTGTATTTCAGGTCGATATGGGTGAAGGCAAATCATCCGTGATCACCCCTATGGTAGCCGCCGCTCTCGCTGATGGAAAACAGCTTGTCCGGGTCATTGTCCCGAAAGCGCTGACAGCTCAGATGTTCGACATACTGGTCGCTCGGCTTGGTGGGCTTGCCAACAGGCCAGTGTATCACCTTCCCTTCTCTCGCACCCCCGAGTACGACGACGAGGGCAAGATAATCAGCCTTCAATTTGACGATCTACAGAAAATCATATTCCGGTGCATGGCTGAATGTGGAATTTTACTCATGCAGCCTGAGCATGTCATGTCGTTCAGACTGAGGAGTGTAGAGGAACAGATCCAGAAACGAAAATGTACGGTCGGCTCATTATCGAAGCGTCACAGGTCTATTTATGAGCACATATTAACTGCTCTTTCGCTGAACTTGGTAGGCATGGCCGTCACGTTTCTAATTATTGGTTCGGCTGACTTGTCAACCCCAGCCCCAGCTGCCAAAACATAGCTTCGTGGAAAAGATATTTCGATCGTTCAGCGAGTTACCTGCTCGCTCGAATGAAGTACCTCCAGAGGACCATGACAACCAATACACTCGGGATGCTCACGAGGCCTCGGATACTGTGTCCCCGATGGTAAGCCTTCAGAAGTGGATGGATACTCATGTACGAGATATCCTTGACGAGAGCGACGAGATCCTTCACCCACGGTTTCAACTGATCTACTCCATCGGCCTCGATCAGCATATGGATGGGTACCCCGATCGATGGACGGTTATTCAGGACGTCCTACGTCTCGTCAAGGAATGCACTTGTTCTCTTTCAAAGGATCCCGCCAACTCGATAGAGTACCAGTGCGACGCACCCGGATCGTTTCCACACATTCACGTCGTGGGTGGGTCTGGCGTTGGCCGATACCTGATATCATCTATTGTAGAAGGCATCATGGGCGGACGGCTTCCCAATTTCAACCTTCGACACGTCAATCAAGTGCTCCGCGATGCAATTCGTAGTTTCATATCCAACGAGGATGTCAATCCCATAACGGTCAGGATGGTAGAGAAGTATGCTAATGATTATCAGCAGAGTCATCCCTGGAACGGACTACTCCTCCTCCGTGGTCTTCTGGCATCTAATGTCCTCTTATTTGCTCTTACGCAGCGGAGATGGAAGGTCGATTATGGCCTGCATCCACAAGCCGCTACGATGCTCGCCGTCCCTTACCGGGCCAAAGATGTCCCCGTACCTAACACTCAGTTTGGCCACCCGGACATCACCATCATTCTCACATGCCTATCCTACTACTATACTGGTCTCAGCGAGGGGCAGCTCAGGGTCTCGTTCGAAATTCTGCTAAACCGGGATAACCCATCCGTCGAATATGGACACTGGGTCGAAGCGTTCGGTTTCGAGGCGATACCAGAGTCGGTCCGAAAACTCGGAGAGATCAACGTCAAGTCATCGGAACAATGGGACAATGTGTTATTCCCGCTCTTTGCTAGAAATCATACAGTCGTGGATTTCTACCTCGCGCAAGTCGTATTCCCGAAGGAAGCAAAGGAATTTCCTTGGAAAATTGTGGGGTCTAGTTGGGATTTGGCAGAGAAGCGGGAAAAGGTTCTTACCGGTGAGTGGGCACATAGTTCATTCTGTGTCGTTTCATTCGCTCGCTAAACTACGACCCCAGGATTTTCGGGCACGAATGACAGCCGATGGTTGCTGCCCACATCCGTGACTCAGGACGACCTCAACCACCAGCAGGGATCCAATGCCAGGGTCCTCGCACATCTTCTGCAACCTGAAAACGACTCTTATATGGTAACTCACGAGAATGACGATCGGTGGACCACAGCAAAACTTTTCCAAATAGTAGCCGCGCAGCAGCCCAGTATTCGTGTTTTGCTGGATGTCGGAGCACAGGTCCTCGACCTTTCCAATGAGCAAGCAGCCAAAACATGGCTCAGCATCGCGGAGGATGCTACTGGTGCCATCTATTTCGACGAGAACGACGAACTGATGGTACTCAGCAAAACCGGCATCACTCAATCCATGCGATCGTCAGCACTTTCGCAGCAGCTGGATCGTTGCGTCATCTATCTGGATCATGCGCACAGCAGAGGAACTGACCTGAAACTTCCGGTCGGATCCCGCGCAGCCGTGACGTTAGGACCCAAGGTCACAAAAGACCATCTTGTGCAAGGTTCGTTTCTACACCATGATTTTCCCGAGGAACCTCACTTAGCCTGCCGGGTTTAGGTTGTATGCGAATGCGTAAATTGGGTCTTGGTCACTCCGTCATGTTTTTTGCACCGATCGAGGTTGACCGAAGCATCCGTGCTGTGGTCGACAAACACCGCCCTGATGCCCGAATCACCACTGCGGACGTTTTATGTTGGGTGATACACGAGACTTGGGACGACATACAACGACGAGCTCCTTACTGGGCGCTACAAGGCATGGATCATAAATCCCGATCCGAGGCTTGGACGCGCTTCTGCAAGAACGAGATCGGGCCTGACAAGTTGTCAGATGCATGGCTACAGCCAGACGTCAAGTCGCTAGCTGATCTCTATGCGCCTGCTACAGCGAAAAGCGCTCAGAGAATGTTGTTGGATCTAGACCCGGCGATTCGCCAACGCTGCGAGGATCTCGGCGTTCTATCGCTTCCCGATGCACTGCTAGAGGAAGAGCAAGAACGAGAAGTTCACCGTGAGAGGGAACACGAACGAGAAGTAGAACTGCCTCCCGAGGCAGATCCAGCAGAACATTATCTTCATTCAGACGTCGTCGGATTCGTAAAGTCAGGCGACACTGCCCTTTTATGCATGAGCAATGCTTTTCAGCCTGTCTTCACGTGTCTCGAAAAGAGCACTGCAGCTACCTGCGATGCGGATGTTTGGAGCTCACGGATCTTGGCGACGGCAGATTTCTGCCAGACAATCAAGCCCAAGTCCACTAAAGGAACCATGGATCAATATCTTAGTCCCGTCCAGTGGATTCTCACTTGCACCAACCTGAAGGACTGTGACCAAGCGCTTGTTTTATTGAGTCCATTCGAGGCGGCCCGCTTGATAGATGACATCAGGGAAAGCAAATTCGTACACCTGCACCTGTACGCACCTCGTACAACCCGGCGTATGAAGCCATCCGACGATCTCAAGCTATATTCCATCCCTTCCCTACCGTCCGACTGGACACCACCTTGGGATCTAGTCGACCAGTTGAATGTTTTCGCCGGCCAGCTCTATCTCAGAGACCATCAGTCATACCTCCAACTCTGTCGTTTCTTAGATGTACCCACGAGCAACTCGCCGGATGACGGAGTAGTCCGACGGAACCCGTTCAATATCCCTGGAAGTTTCGCGGTGGAAGAAATCAGGTTCTCAGCTTCCCCGCTACATACCGTGTGGGCATTACTCGCGATTCGGACCAGAGGGAAACCCTTTACGCATGCGCACATGGGAAAAATCTTGCATGGGCAGCCACTCACGGAGAAAGATTTTGCTCTGCAACGACAAACTGCATCTGATAACACTCTCGCTACCCAAGACAAGCAGACACCCCATGCCCCCGCCCCAGAAAATATTCCTTCATCGCCTTCGGACATGGGGTGCGATGTATGCGGTAGCCCCGCATCATTGATGTCACCCCGATCACCCAAGCGAGGACGTGAGACGGCTGAAACATCCGATGCGGCATCGGAGCCACCGCGGAAACGTCTGCGTTCAGATAGATGATCGAATTTCTGTCATTGGTCAATCTTCCGATAATTCAACGTCGACAGAAAACTCATTACCTCCTTTGTAGGCTCCTCGGCCGCGGGACGATCCCGTCGCGTTCGATTTCTTACCGTTCCCTCTTCATGAGCTCATCCTAGCGAGCCTTGGGTATGTCCGAGGCACTTGCTCCCCCAGGCTCATCGATGTACTCCCGGTTCCTACATACAACCACGGTGATACTATCCTTGGACGGATTTGTAATACAAAAGTTGCTACCCACGATGTTTGATACTTATTCTTATCGTCTGGAATATGTTGTTCCATATCGCATTCCCCAATCGGAGACATGTATATACACATATGTATCGCACGACACAACAAGAGGATCAGTCCCTAATGGTCCATCCAGTGAGTCCGGTCTTTCCAAATCAAAGCGAGTAGTGCGAGAAGGATGCCATGTGTCGAAACGATCACCGACCTCTCACGGGCGAAACCAGCACATGACATAGAAACATTAGTGGTATCGAAGCTGCGTAATGTAAGATATCATACATGCTCTCTACATGTCTGGATCTATCAAGGTAAAAAGACCGACGACCGAAACCCAAAGATGCATGAATTCGAAAGCATTTAAACGGGGTGTCTTTAAGGACGACGGGAGTCAGGCCAAGATGGTGGAGCGAGCGGTCGAGACCAACACGTAGCGTGGGATTAAAGAAAGGGAAGTGGATCAGCCCGGATGACGTCCGAACTCTCGCGCCCCTAACCATCGTTGCCAGACACCCGTGGTTTTCACAACGATACGAAACATAGCAATACAAAGACAGAGGAGAGGCACGGATACATCTGCCACAGACTCACGACGGAGGCGCGGCAAAAAAGAAAGCACATGCGGGCACAATAGGATAGAGACAAGGCAACACGAGGGCGTGCATGTTTTTTCGGTGGCGACAACGTCTGGCAGTCCATCCTCACCTGTGCCATCCACGCCTTGCACGTTGCGAGGCCTCCTTGCCTCCAAGCTCAGGTCGTTGGACCATCCTCGGATCCCCACGAGCGTTTGAGAGGATTCAGTACTTGTCCGTTGGCACCAGCGAGCGAAGGCCATTTCGAAGACGGTGGGTCTTGATCGTGCAAACTATTTGGTAGACGACGCGAGGAAACGGACGGGGGAAGCGCCGAGTGCATCAACGGTGTATAATGCAACCGCATTTGCGACAACTGCACCTGCTGCAACATCGGGATTGCGGGGGCAGAAGAAGACGAGCAAGCCTGACCAAGTGGAGCACTCGCACGTGTCATGCCCTAGCCATGTTGGAAGAAGACCCGAGGACCGCCCCACCGCGCCCTCGAGCGCCTGTACCTCCTCTTGCAACCGTTGGTTCATAAATTTGAGTTGTTGAAGTTCATATTGTCAACTTGATCCTCGGGCGGTTTCTAACGCCTCAAAGGGCGATGCGTCGGGAAGATGCATAGAGGAATTAGGCTCGTACGGATCGTTCCTTGCGTCCATCTGAATGTGCATCTGGCTCGGTGGCTGACCCGGACTAGGCCCGAAATCAAAGTCATTGTTGTTGCTCGATTAGTACTGGTGTTGGATAGCACGGTGACCTGAGATACGATGGGACGAAGCGGGTTGTTTAGTGGATGGATCAGTGAAGTCGAGGTAATGCCAGTTGACGATGTCGAGGGCGGTGCGTGCTTGCGGGTCCGTGATGTACGGTAAAACACGAGCCGCACGGGTACCGCACGTAACTCTTTGTGCACCAGGGACGTCGTCACGATCGTAGGCGGCGGATCGACCGTGCTCCTCACCCACCAGCAGGCAAGCAAAGTGAAAAATTAAAAGTGAATTCTCTAAATAACGAGAATAAGAATCAGAAAGGGAACGGACCTATCCCCGACGTGTCCAGCTTCGCCAACTCGGCTTCAAGGCGCTCTCTCATACCGCTTCCACCATCCCTTGTCGTCACCCAGATATTCCTCCCGATCACCTCAGTGGTGCCCCATCCAAGCACGTTCCTAACGCTGGTGGACGCTACTAGGTACATACCTTGAGACGACAACAACGCCTAGAATTCCAAGGAATCAATCGATCCCACATCTCCAGCGGAGTTCTTGAACCTGAAAATCAAAGATCGGTCGGATACTCGAGTCTAATATAAAAGAAAGGAGGCGAACTTGCTGTGATACAGGAGCCATCTCCTTGACGCCTGGCAACCCCACCTGCCTTACCTATGCCACCCCACCACACAACAGGCATTCACCGTGCAGGCCCAGATAGTATAATCGCTTCCAGTCCTTTTCCTGGCTCAACGTGGAATCTGCCACGGTATTCGAGCCAAACATGCGGTGGTGTACCAGCGGATGAACTATTTGAAGACAACATCCCTGATGACAGTGGTGATTGAGACGTCGATGAGGATGAGAGAGAGGAAGGTCACTTTGCTCAGCAGAGGTGTCCTTTGGCTTCCTAGATGGAGATAGCGTCGACGCCTTGGGTAGAGCGCGGAAGAGTAGATCTACCGGTTTCGGGAGAACATTGGGCGCCAAGTCTGTCGACAGGCCCATATCGCAGGTCCCCGAGACACTGAGTCCATGGTAAGTACCCTCCTTCAACTCTTTCATCAGCGAGACTAGATCGGCAGGATGACAGACATCAGATATGCTCTTGCCCACAAGCTCTTGTGGCTCGTGAACCAAAGACAAGCCGAACCGAGGGCGCCACATAGGGAAAGGCACCTTTTAGAGACAACACGAGCAAGCAATCTGGCGAAATTCAAGAAGCAGAAGCGAGACGTGGTCCGACCTAACCATTGAATTGCCACCAACCAGTGTACAATTCGTAGAAGTGGAGCTAGGCGGTGGCGTCACGAACGCCGTGAGAGGTGTCGTCGCATTGCTACCTTGTTCAACCGATCCACCCGATCCACCCGATGGACCAGATATGTTCGTTCCTGTCGGGATTGATACGGAATCGGTGAAAAGTCTGTCGCAGACAAGGTTTCTCAACACACGGGGAACGAGCAGTGTAGCCAACAACGTCGGGCTTCCTGATCTGACTCATGGTCTTGGTCATCTCGCCAAAGCCCAGAACATGACGAATATTGGCCCCAAGGGTGGAAGACATGGGCAAATGATGAGCATAGTGGTGTCGAAGGAGTTGCTGTTGACGCAACAACTCCCATCACGTAGTTTATCAAGTATTCGGTTTGGCTGTTCCGTCAAGTCCGTCCGAAATCCGATATAGTAGGCAACCTCATCTGCTTCTTCGGGCATATTGTGTACGCCACCGCGGAGAGGGATGACGGAGATGAGATTTACAAGTGCTTGTCCACCCTTTCTAAAATTGATCAGGGTTGTTTGGCATTCCCTGGAGGACGAACGCAGTTTTCACATGTGGGAAACGACCTCTGGGGGATATAACTACGCAGTTCGCCTTTGGTGACGTTACCAGTCGGTGAATGCAAGAAGCAGCATTACATCCAAGAACTTCTTGCCCATTATACCCCGTTAGATGGGGGAACGCAGGAGAAGCGTATACAACGAGCAGCCGTGTCACCTCACATCCACGAAACAAATGAGCGCGAGAGATCGACAGGACCGAGCTGGATGGTGCGATTGGGACGGTTTACCACCCGGGAGAGAATCAAGAAGACGTCGAAGCCTGAGGTCGAATATACTGGGAGACCGATTGTGGATGGGGAAGCGATAGGAAGAGACCGAACGGGACCCGGGGCAAGACATTGGAGAGGGCGTATGAAGTCATGTTGGAAGATCGTGTAGATGGGGACAAGGTAGCGAGATCAGGAATATAGGTTGAGGTAATCCTGAGCGAGGGTGATTGTTTAGGATGTGGTTGCCGACGAGGGTCCACATGTGGAATGAAATGGGAACGGAAATGCGTAGGATGCGCTGCGTGACATGGGCGGCGTGGCAATGGTGTGGTTTGCGCTCACTGGTTACTTCTGTTCCCTCGCGCCCCGGAAGTGGAGCTTGCCAAACTTGTGGACGCATCGCGTGAACCAGACACGATGAATGATGGACGCACGGACAAGGTGCTTGCGTGGAGCGTGTTGGCATACGAACCGTACATGGCGGATCCGCCAGTAGGTAGTGTGGGGCGTGTGAGCGAGAAGCAGGGTACTGAGATTGGATTCAGCAGAGCGTGTCCGATTGGAGTGTATAGGTCACGCCGAGACCTTGAAACTGGTGCGATAACCATCAGCTAAAATCACGAAGGGGTGGTTCGAGAGGACCGCCGAATCGTTGTTGTTCGGGCCTCAAGTCAATCGGTGGACAAGCCTGAACGCACGAACAAGATGAGATGAGATATGCACGTTGCTGTTACGAAAAAATAAGACGAGTCCGAGAATGATGCAAACCAATGCATAGTATGCGCAGCGAGACTGGCAAACCAGGGGACAAGCACGGATCCAAAGTCTGACCAGTAACTTCACTAGAGTCTTGTTGGTGGAAATGACCGTATCTGTTTTTATCCTTCAATATGGAGGGTCGAAAGACGCTGTGCGGAAGCTGAGGGAAGGAGCCAACAAGGCTGCGACGCTTCGACAGCCACGCGGCTTTCACCAGCTGTTCTCACCCGAATACCACCATGTACTCCCCCATCCACCAGTGACGGCTCCGATTTCGAGTCGACGAACTCACCATATGAATACGCTGTTACCCACATTTTTTTCCTGCCCACCTCCCCAGGGACAACGACTGTACCCCGGAAAACGATCTATGGCTCGCTCGCGAAGTCTGCAGTGCTGCCCATGCCTATAGCGCCTACGTCGACGAAAACTCTGTGCCCAGGTGGCCTCGCATCACAAGGATGCTTGACAACTTGCAAACTTGTGTCTAGGCTAGGCACACGGATAGGGATCTCATTATCTCCCAGCTGCGCGGAATGCAAACAGGAGGTACGCTCGCAGATTATCCGTGGATCTGTGCTGATGACCCATAGATATTCTTGCATTTTTCGCCCCATCCCGGAACGCTGCAGTCATCCTCGCGAACCGGGAGAACAGCACGCTGTTCGAACCATTCGGGGTGTCTCCAAGCACTGATGCTGCAGAGAAGGTGGAGGGACCACTGATATGCTCGTATCCTGCATTGGCCCTCGAGATTCAGAACGAGACGTTTCACCGCGGGGATTTTCAATCCGAATTCGCCAACTTTCTTTCATGCGCCGACAACGTCGACCCGATCCTTCCTCTTCCATTCCCCAACCATTCGCTGCATATTGCCACGTTGCTCAAGAGCATCTTGCGAGTTGACAGTCTTGTCGTTGATTTCCCTTGCATTACCAAACACATTCGGGATAATATTGGCCAATGGCCGAAGGAGTATGAGACAAGACTGGTGATTGGCGCCGCTCGCCTCTCTGGCTTCTCGTCAGAGTCGCAATCCAGACGTCTTTCGATCGCTCCCTTCTCGGATGTGCATTCTACAAACGTTTCACGTTGTTCTTCATGTGTATCATGGCGAGCAAGGCGGTCAATACGAAGCTTTCCAGTGATTTGCTTAATCTCATGTCGTGCAAGATTCCTCGACGCTTATCCAGGATTCGGACCTCCATTCCCGACTGGCTGTCTGAAATGGTGCTGGACACATGCAGTCAACTCGGAACAGTACTCGACGACAGGTTGAAGCACCTGGGCATCCATCCATTCCCATTCCGAAATCCTTCGCAGGAGGAACTCGTCAAAGACACGGAGCTCTCCCTGCTTAACAGTCGCGAATACATTCAACGTGCGCTAGCCAATGATGGCCATGAACCTCTGAGTGGTCCCCTCCAGCCTGACCATTGTCGCCGTGGTACTATTGAAGACTTTTTGTCTTCGAATGGGTCTTTTTTGACGAGGCATACAAGGCTGACCCTGATGTTACTCTCTTTGATGTCGAACTGTCAGTCGAGCAACAGCTCGATGACTGGTTCGCCCATGTTACGGATGTGGAAGAATCGTGCACACAGCTTGACACTCTGGTCGCCAAATATATAGGAAAGAGATGGCCCAATAATCCAGAAGATAAATCCATCGAGTTCCTGACCGCGATTGAGCTCTTTGTTGCACTCGACAAGCTTGTTGTCAAGGAGATTCCTATGCTCGCCGACTACTCCCCCGGAATTTCGATAACTCTCCTCGAAAGGCTGCTCCTCCTCACGACGACAAGTCTTCATCGGCTGTCTCGCGTGTACCAGTACCTCTCTGCTCGCTACTCTCAATCACGTCCAGGATGGTCAGTGCTTTTGGACAAATTCACGGAAGACAGTTTCCCCGTCTGTTATTATGACCAGTCACTAGATCTTCAGCAACTGAAAGTTCGCATCGAGCAAGATGCAAGGGCCAATCACGCCGATCACAATCGAGACCCTGCCAGTTTGTCCCACACGAATCAACAGCACATATCCGGGCAACTAGTTTTCCAGAGGACAGTCGAGCCGCCGTGGTCTCCGCTGCCTGCATTGCCATTGCATGCCAAGGTCGTTGTATTTGAACTGCAGTGTCCGCCATGCATCCATAGCTGGCGTTCCGCTGTGACTCGAATCCTGGACCGCATTTATCATGGTTATGGTCCCTCGTACAAACCAAAACAGGATGATCTCCTTGTCCATCATCCGACACTCCGATCATACTTTGTCGATCTCCTTGACAGTCGCTGGTTCCACTTTGCATATGTTTGTCCCGAGGATTCCCGGTTTACTCCGAAATTACCTTACGGAACTGGGTTTCTTTTCGAACAGTGGTTGCCAAGACAGTACATCGACGACAATCCGTACATCATCTATTACGAGGTTGAAAACGAGTCTCTGGAAGAATATCTATTAACCTCGCATACCCCCAACGATGTCTTGTCTGCCCAAACATGTTATCCTGACAGTCTCTCTCTCGACGAATTCAGTGCATTCGGACACTTGCGCAGCGGTGGTGTGCTTCAGTGGCTCAACATCCTACACAGCCTGCGCAATAGAACTCTCAACCTCCGAAATCGTGATGTCCATTTCCTCCTTGCCCACGTAGCTTATCAAGCCGGACCACTCAATTTGGATATAGGAACGTGGATCTGGCACAGAGAACTCCAAGAGCCATCTTTTTGCGAGACCCTACTAGATGAGCTCGACAGCGTGTTTATACAGATTGGCATCAGCTTTGTTGACAGTATCATGATGAGCACCATTTCTCTCTTGCTCACCCACGTACTTGCATCGTCGCCTAGCAAAGACGTTTCACAGCGAGCCATTTCGCTGCTTCGTAGCGTGCGCAGCAAGACGTTCAGTTGGGTCCAGGACCTATCGTACGACCTATCATTAGCACCTACAAACCAGCAACACTGTGATCTCTTGTACTACATGGCTGCCACCTGTCGCAGCACATTCGATGTCGACCCTGCTACTCTCTGTGAGCTCTTCATTTCCGCTGGGGATGTCGATGCCCTACTTTCAGGTGCCTTCTTCATGGGTGCACACCATTCCAAAGGTATGTCTAACCACCGTATGTTCATCACCGGTGACACCCAGTTACCTTCAACCCCCCAGACAACTTCAACCCTTCAGACGACTCCCATGAATTGAAATATTTGGAACTCCTCTTTCGAAGAGACCATCGTCTTGCTCATACGCTCGAGGGAATCTTGGGGGATGTGATCTTGGCAGATCCTTCAGATTATGGTGTCGACTCTGCGATTGCCAAGACGCTCACTCGCTATGAGCTGAGCGCTCAACGCTGGGAGCGGTTGCAATCCCCGAACACCCGCTGGTTCATGTGCAGGACTAAAGGAGTTGACAAACAACCGTCGTAAATTGTCCATTTAAACCTGCTGAATGGCATTCTGCGATTTAAAGGTGAATTACCCGATGAGATCAGGCGCTCTCCAGAATATGAGCAGATCTTTGGTAATGTATGCATCCAGCATCTGACGTCAAAACATTGTTCTGATCGCACTTTGTAGCATCACTTACATCTCGTACCATCCGATCTCTCAGGAATGCATTCAATGTCTTTTTCCACAATGTTTAAACACAAGGTTTGCATAACTGCCCTACTTGAGAGAACTAGATGGCTCAAACACGCATAGGTCCACTTTTCAAGGCGAGGCGAGGATCTGGTGATGCGAATGCGCTGCGGTCAGACAAATGACATCCTCGAGTTGATTCCTTCGGCTAAACTGAAGGGAGACCTTCCGCCATCGCTCGTCAACAGGCATGCACACTGGTTGAGTCTATCCACACGGGTCATCAAGATACGCCCACTTGAATGTGTTTGGAAACCGTCCTCAGAGAACTGGAGGATTGAGTATTCATCTGGAAGACATCGCTTGTGCAAGGGTCATGAGACCCTTGTGGATATCCAAAGCCAATCGTGGGCGATGGTGTGACAGTGTTTCCAGTGTCTCGATGCTGACCGTCTGCCAGAGAATCTCCTTGTCACTGCATCATCTGATTCTGTAGCTGTGCCACGATTATCCGTCTCATTGCCCGTCTATGATTTGTCCTTTTTCGCCAATAACCACGGAGAACTCGAGTCCCAAGACTTCAAGGACATGGTTTGCGACGAGAACCAATGTGTCGGAACGCTTTTTGGTTTAGAGAACCTCCTCGTCCTCCGACAGAAAGCCTGCCTTCCAGAAGAACTTATCCACCGACGCGCCCTCGTATTTGACGAAGAATCGTATTATATATACGAGGTAAACACTGAACTAGATTGCTTGACTGGGAATGGCAGCTTGTCAAGCACACACCGTCTTGCCGATCTGCATGCCCGGACGAGCTCTCACAGGCCTGATCCGCTTACAGGAAGAACGGGTGCTCAAGCGGCGCTTTGCATCTTGTGGTCGGCCAGGTACCGCTCTCTCATGAAATCCAAAGCTCTCCAGTTCAATGAGCACTGTATCTGGACGATCTATCCTCAAATAAACATTGCACACGATGAAATCATATGTGGTTATTACTGGGACTCAGAGCGTTACGGAAAAATGGGCTGGGGAGACAAGCGTGCCGCACAACGAGCTGCCCATCAATTTCCCTGGCACGCTGTTGAACCGACCTTTATGCACAATTGCACAGAATCTGGACTACCTACCCCCTCGCACCAAGTCTCACATCCACCACGGGCAATCACGCTCGATCAGCTGTTCTCGGACAGATCAGTACCGGAACTACCGGCCCGCAATACTTTACCTCGCGAGGATCACCAGAGATTGCCGGATGGCATTCCGCAATTCAATCAGCTACTATCTCTTCTACATAACAAGTCTCACACATCATTTCAACGAAGTTATATTACTCGACTCAACGCCAGTGCACAGCGGGCTCGTGAGGAATTTCGAACGACTTGCAGAGTGGTTGGGGAGAACTACATCGACGTGCTGAAGAACCACTTTGCAAAGTGCAGAGAAAACTATCACGAGGCTCTGGACGTCCTCAAGAAGACTCTGGGTCCGACTAATCCATTTGAACAGGCGCTCTATCAATCTGGTCAATGGCCGCCGATCACCGCTGATTTCCTTTTGCAACATCTTGCATCTACGCCCTTGGCCAACCCCCTGGTACCTTGGAAAAAATGTTTGGTGTCATTTGCTTTACTTCTTCTGGATCTGCAACGGGCACGGAGATTGCTTCGATTCGCTCTTGATGGTCTTGAAGAAGAATTTTTGGGCGAGCTAGAGAACGAGGGGTGTGACGGGTGGAATCCCGAAGAGTACCCGGACTGGCTACTCATACAGGTATGTTTCCGGTTTCAAACAACCGTCTCCGCTAACGTTGCTCTGTGACCACTGATGTATCAGATCGAAGGAAACTTTCTCATTCGTCGCAATCAAATCCAAACGGCAATGGAGATGATTTCTCCCAAGTCTGGCGGAAACACTGTATTTCAGGTCGATATGGGTGAAGGGAAATCATCCGTGATCATCCCTATTGTAGCTGCCGCTCTCGCTGATGGAAAACAGCTTGTCCGGGTCATTGTCCCGAAAGCGCTGGGAGCTCAGATGTTCGACATACTGGTCACTCGGCTTGGTGGGCTTGCCAACAGGCCAATATATCACCTTCCCTATTCTCGCACCCCTGAGTATGACATGCAGGGCAAGATAATCAGCCTTCAATTTGACGATCTACAGAAAATCATGTTCCGGTGCATGGCCGAGCGTGGAATTTTACTCGTGCAGCCTGAGCATGTCATGTCACTCAGGCTGAAGAGTGTAGAGAAACAAATCCAGGAACGAAAATGCACGGTCGACTCATTATCGAAGCGTCACAAGTCCATTTGTGGGCACATCCTAGCTGCTCTTTCATTGCGCTCGGTAGGTATCGCCATCGCGTCTCTGATTATTGGTTTGGCTGACTTGTCAACCCCAGCCACCAAAACATGGCTTCGTGGAAAAGATATTTCGATCGTTTAGCGGGTTACCTGCTCGCTTGAATGAAACACCTCCAGCGGACTATGGTAACCAATACACTCGGGATGCTCACGGGGCTTCGGATACTGCGTCCTCGATGCTAAGCCTTCAGAAGTGGGTGAATGCTCACGTACGAGATATCCTTGACGAGAGCGACGAGGTTCTTCATCCACGGTTTCAACTCATCTATTCCATCGGCCTCGATCAGCATATGGATGGGTACCCCGATCGATGGACGGTTATTCAGCACGTCCTATGTCTCGTAAAGGATTGCGCTCTTTCCCTCTCTGGAGACCATGCCAACTCGATAGAGTGTCGGTGCGACGCACCCGGATCGTTTCCACACATTCACTCCGTGGGTGGGCTAGACATTGGCGAACGACTGATTTCTTTGGTTGTGGAAGGTGTGATGAAGGGAAGGCTTCTTAACTTCAACTTTGAACATGCCTCTCAGTTACTGTACGATGCGATTCGGAGCTTCATATCCGAGGACGAAATAATTCCCCAAGCAGCCAAGGTTGTGCAGGAGTACACTGAGTGTTCTCAGCAGGTTTATCTATGGAACGGACTCCTCCTCCTCCGTGGTCTACTGGCGTCCAACGTCTTGCGGTTTGCTCTTTTGGAACGGAGATGGCGTGTTGATTATGGCCTCGCCTCGAAGCCTCAGATGCCCCGTTACACCCGGGATCTCTGCCCATCAACACCCACAATGCTCGCAGTCCCATACCGGGCAAAGGATGAACCGGCACCAGACACTCAGTTCGGCCATCCAGACATCACCATCATATTCACATGTCTATCCTACTACTACACCGGCTTGAGCGAGGAACAACTCAGGCTCTCATTCGAGATTCTGCTGAACCATGATGACCCATCCACAGAATACGCACTTTGGGTTAAAGCATACGGTTTCAAGGCAATCCCGGAGTCGCTTCGGAGACTCGGAGAGATCAACACCAAGTCATCTGAACAATGGGATCACATAATATTCCCACTCTTCGCTCGGAATCATGCAACTATAGATTTCTACCTCTCGCAGGTCGTGTTCCCAAAGGAAGCAAAGGAGTTCCCGTGGAAAATTGCCGGGTCTTCCTGGGATCTAGCAGAGAAGCGGGAAAAGGTTTTAACCGGTGAGTTAGCCTACATTGTTGGACAATCCCGGGCCCACGTTGTTCCATTGTCTTGCTGAACCATGTACCAGGATTTTCAGGAACTAACGATGCCCAGTGGTTGCTACCGATGTCTGTTGCTCAGCGTGACCTTGAGCATCAATACGGGACCAATGCCAGAGTCCTTGCGCGTCTCCTTCAGCCGGAAAACGACTTTTATACAGTGACTCACGAGAGCGGCGAACGATCTCCCACACAGACACTTCTCCGGATGGTGGCCGCTCAAAAGCCAAGGATTCGTATTTTGTTAGACGCTGGCGCACAGGTCCTCGACCTTTCCAATAAGCAAGTAGCCGAAGCATGGCTCGGCATCGCGGAGGATGCTACTGGTGCCATCTATTTCGACAAGAACGACGAACCCATGGTATTCAACAAATCCGGCACTATTCAACCAATACGATCGTCACCGCTTTCGCAGCAGTTGGACCGTTGTGTCGTCTATCTGGATCATGCGCACACAAGAGGCACAGACTTGAAACTTCCCATCGGATCCCGCGCAGCTGTGACGCTAGGACCCAAGCTCACAAAAGACGATCTTGTGCAAGGTTCGTTTCTGCACCAGGATTCTCCTGGGGAACCTCACGCAGTCTGCTGGTTTCAGGTTGTATGCGGATGCGCAAACTGGGTCGGAGTCACTCGATTATGTTTTTTGCGCCGATCGAGGTCGATCGGAGCATCCGCGGCGTCGTGGGCAAAAACGATCCGAAAGCCCGAGTCACGACTGCCGATGTTTTGTGTTGGGCAACACAGGAGACTTGGAGCGAAATACAGCGGCGTGCTCCTTACTGGGCGCAACAAGGTATGGACCATGAATTACGATCTCGCGCTTGGACCCAGTTCTGCAACAACGAGATCGGGGTGGATAAACTGTCGGATGCATGGCTACAACCGGACGTCAAGTCGCTAGCTGGTCTCTATGCACCTTCTGTCATAGCGAAAGGCGCTCAGAGTGCCTTGGCGGATCTTGACCCGGGGATACGTCAACGCTGCCAAGATCTCGGCGTTCTATCGCTTCCTGACACCCAACTGGACGAAGAGCAAGAACGTGAGGTTCACCGGGAGCGCGAGCGCGAGCGAGAGGTGGAACGTCCTCCCGAGGCAGATCCAGCAAAACACCATCTTCATCCAGATGTCATCGGATTTGTAAAGACTGGCGACATGACACTTTTACACACGAGCAATGCCTTTCAGCCTGTCTTCACGTCGCTTGAAAAGAGCACCGCAGCTACCCGCGATGCAGATGTCTGGAGCTCCCATATCTTGGCGACGGCAGATTTTTGCCAGACGATTAAACCAGAATCTACTAAGGGAACTATGGACCAGTACCTCCGTCCCGTCCAGTGGATTCTCACTCGCAGAAACCTGAAGGACTGTACTCAAGTGCTTGTTTTACTGAGTCCATTCGAAGCAGCTCGCTTGATAGATGACATCAGGGAAAGCAAATTAGTGCACTTGCACCTGTATGCACCTCGTACAACCCAGCGTATGAAACCGTCCGACGATCTCAAGCTATATTCCATCCCTCCCCTTCCGTTCGACTGGACACCCCCTTGGGATCTCGTCGACCAGTTGAATGTTTTCGCTGGCCAGCTCTATCTCAGAGACCATCAGTCGTACCTCCGACTATGTCGTTTCCTCGATGTACCCACGAACAACTCGCCGGGTGACGCAGCAGTCCGACGGAATCTGTTCAATATCCCCGGAAGTTCCGCGGCGGACGAAATCAGGTTCTCAACTTCCCCGCTACATACGGTGTGGGCATTACTTGCGATTCGGACCAGAGGAAAACCCTTTACGCATGCGCACATGGGAAAAATCTTGCATGGGCAGCCGCTCACAGAAAAAGACTTTGAGGGGCCAGCATCCACAGCGTGGGGTGACTCGGATCACAAATCGCCCCCATCTACAATAGTAACTAGTGGCACCGACTGATGGGTGGATTGCGTATCGATGGTGAGCTTCTTTGCAGCGTGATGTTGACGCGGCACTCGGGATCTACCGTCTCAGTTATTCTCTTCTCAAATCATTCTCATGTATATCCGTCGATGAAACTCTCGATCGGCATGCCTTCTTCTCCATGGCTCGTCGGTCCATCTCAGTTTCACATGTACATTATGACAATATCTTCTGGGGATTTCAGGCCTTCAGGACACGATCATTTCGAGTTGGAAATCTATGTAAAGAAAGTTCTCATGCATGTACGCTGATCCAGGAAGAGTCGAGTAGGTTTCGGAAATATACATCCTACGCGTGATACAACGATGGGTGGGTAGTCGTAACGATGGCCCCCCGGAACCGCATCTTCCAACCGAGGACAGGCGATAGGAGGCGGACCTCGGCCCTCCTGAGTGCATGGAACTGCCTGATAACGCCTGAGCGGGCGTTACAGTGCGGCAATGAAAGATGTGGGGCTGCAGGGTGCTAGAAATAAGCACAGCTTTTGTCACTGTCGGACACGCCTGGAACTTTCCAAGGAACTAAAAGAGCCATTGGAACAATGGGTCCGTACGGATTAGACGACGAGCCCCACATTGCCTCCGCACATTCTCTGGAACACGGTACCACGTTCCCTCGGTCGTACCGTCAACAGTTTTGATGCACACCACGAAAGCCCAATCGTTCCGTAAAACGATGCATGCAGCCATGCCTTGCGTTCGTGAAAGGAAAATCGAAATTGAGATATTTGTGCCCAGGGAGAGTGCACTGGGCATCCGATCAAGGCCCGCTCGAATTTAAAAAGACCAATGACCGAAACTCAAAATGTATGAATTCGAAAGTAGTTACAGCAAATGGGGTCACAGCCCTGAGACATACGATGAAAACTGTAACGTCCCGGCTAACAGAGGGTGACGAGCTAACGGAGTAGGCAGTTAGCCTGTACATATGGTGAGCAATGAGCTATGGTAATGAGTGATATAGGTGAGCTTACCTCCAGTCGAGTATAACGGACTGGAGGAAGCGGGAACGAGCGGTAGCGCTAAGGTGACAGTAGTCCAAAAAAGGAAACTTAATGAGTGTAGCGTAGTTGACTAGGTGTGTACTATGTACGGGATGGTTCTCCAACACCGGCATCTACACCGCCCCGTTGGCACACAACCACCATATATATAGCTCTCATAGAACGTAGTCACCCAGAGTCGCCCCTTGTACCCATACGTCATAGTCCCAACAGAGCTCGGTCCTGTTCAGTTGCCCGCTCCCTTCAGTGTCGCTCGCCGTAGGCTCGGCGGGTGTTCTGAAACCCCACTGTTAACGAACCAGGAAGCAAACGAATCCGGGCCGCCGTTTGAATTTGACTATTTGAATTTGACCACCTTGAATGGGAGCGATGATCTCCCGTTAGATCTCGATATTCCAACCAGATGCCGACGCCGTGCGACTGAGGCGGATCGTCTCGAATGGCTGGAAGTAGAGAACTACGGCCGTCTGCCTCAGGTGTTGCGTAACGCCATTGACGCGAACTCCCAAGTGTATGTTGATGTCATGTCTAGTCTGTTTCGAGCCACGTTACGACTGGTTCGCGCAGACAAGAAAAAGGTCTCACCGGATATTTGTTGAGAATATCGAGCGTCGTTTTGAAATCACTGGATATGTATGTTTGTATGAAGTCGCGAACACGGGGTTCCTGTTCAATATATGTGGAGAAAACGGGGTCTTGGAGGAGCTGGGCCTTGATGGCAGAGCGATAGAGGCTTGCGGGAGCACACAGCGTGCCGTAGATGACGATGCGACGAGTTATACGGCCAACGTATTGAGTCGGGGCGTCAACCACCAGGTCAGACATACCTTGCGAGTGTTGGAACAGATGGTCCATAGAGATCTTGGGGAACACTATTGTGCCACTGACGATTTCGCCTCGGTGTTAAAGCATCTCACCAAATCGCGCGAGTTCTGCTCGACGGGCAAGCATGTACCAGACACGTCTTTCTGTGCTAGAGGTGCGTCGGGGCCCTACCTTTTGCGTCCCTGGACCGGATCTCGTTTGTGGTTTATGATCGGACAACGCAAGCATCGCATATATCGTCCTATATTTACAAAGCGGACGGGTCATTGGAAAGCACGGCTACTGCAGCTGCCACCGGTAGCGCGGAGGGCGGCATGGCTACAACTTCACCACAACCCGCGTCCAAGAGACCGAACCTCGAGTGTGAGTAGGTGCAACCCAAGCTCGATTTCGCTACGGCTCTATCACATCTCGGACGGGATGATTACGGGAATGCGATCTCGTTATCCCTTCGACTCGGCCCTCCGGAACAACTCAGAGACTGGATTGTCACTCACAGATCGACAAAGGACAAGACTATCCACGTACCCGGGTGCTCTCCTCGATCATGTTGTTCGTGTACGCGTTGAGCTCGACCTCCAGCTTCGTCCGCTCTGCCACGTTCTTCTTGGTCCCTTCGATCCGGGTGGTATCTATAATCACGACATTCCCAGCGGGTGGCAACCCCTTATCGGAGA
Organism: Sutorius aff. eximius; assembly: GCA_038088915.1. Lineage (NCBI taxonomy): Eukaryota > Fungi > Basidiomycota > Agaricomycetes > Boletales > Boletaceae > Sutorius > Sutorius aff. eximius. Next base: position 28,133 of record JBBPJV010000185.1, read on the forward strand.
ACCCGAGATACGGCTCTGGTACGGTGACACAGCCACTCGTCACATAATCACCTAGTTACTTCGCACTCAGCGTACTGTTGGATACTCCAGTGACTTAACTGAGTATCCAACACCACCCATAGGCGCCTATATGTGACCGGCGAATGGAGTATCATTTTGTCGCCACAGAGTTGCGGGTGGCACTGAAGGACTACGTAGTAACGGCTTGCGGACAGAAAGTTCTCGGCCTCCTTGCATCGCGATCCGTGACGGGTCACGTGATCGTGAACAATATATTTGAACTTTGTCAGAGAGCGCACTAACGCAATATGTCTCAGATCCGCCAAAGCACCATTCAATATCACAATATCTATGCACCAGTTTCAGGCACTCCGCTGTCGGGCTCGTGATAGCACGCTGGCAGTTATCCAGGACCTAGTGTAATCCATCCTACCGTGGCTTGCCGTCCACGTCGGACGTCAGCATACAAACTGTGGGATCGGATATATGAACGGGAGAGTACGAGCAGGACCCTTCGTTTGGATGTACCGTCACAATCCATTCTCGGAGTCATAGGCATGTCTAACCCTCTCACCGACTGCCAGCGGGACAGGAAATAACTTAGGTCAGTCGACGCTGAATCGTTTTAGAAATATGCATAGCTCACTGGCATATCGATCACCGTTATGCTCTTTCGGGAGTTACTCCTTTGCGTAGGGAATAGTGCTGTGGCTAAGCGCCGGTACTAAGTACCAATTTGCATCGGTGAGTGAGAGTCGTTGGTCTTTGCTGTTCAGACTATCTCGGTGGGCCGTATTGATAAACCTGGCTCCACAAGCTTGTAGGGCGTACGGTTGGCCACTCTCGCAAGCACCCGCACGAGTAAGGCGACGTGTTACTTTTATTTCTGTTCCGTTTTTTGGACATACTCGATGCCTTTGCTTGCTTTGTGGGGTATGGCTATCGCACCTGGAACCATCGTAAGTAACGCGAAACTTGTGATATAATCGACTTGCCTGATAGATGGTAACCCAGGGCAGGAACGGACTCGGTTTACCCTGGCTCCACATTCTTCTAATAGCTAGAGGTGCAAACCTCCACTGAGCGTCAAGGAGACATTGATACCCATGGAACCTTTGATAAAAACGTCCGAGTTCTCGTCAAGCCTGCGTGGGAGGTAGGGTTAAAACTAAGCGAACAACCAAGTTAAAGTAGCGCTCGTGAAAGCCTGAAACAAGCCTGCAAGGCCACTCTATTCATCTTGGCTTTGCCGCCGATGACTCAAAACGGCCGTTGTGTCCACAAAAGGGTAGATTGGTACGTCCAACTTCAAATCCACCCCGACATCGCCCTATCCTACAGCCCTCCCGTCCTCAAAAAAATTCTGCAAGAGTTTGGCACTCGGTTACCACGAGGTGAGCGAACTACATCTGCCGATCCTTTGACGCCTGCCTAGCGTTTGCAAAGAGTGGATATGCGAGTTTCAACCAGTCTATAAATGTAAATCAATGAACCCTCATGCGCGCCCCGTCTTAATATGATCCCTGGACATCACATTTCAAAGGATGTGGAAAGATACGTCCCGAAACGATTCTTAGTGCCGGTCAATTTCCAGGGTGAAGGCGTTGCATGTCTCAGAGCATCGCCCATTGTGGGTCACACGCGAGTATGTTCGTTCTTTGTGACCTACCTACCACCCATTGTCCTTTCAATTGGCGTCACGGTCAATCACACGATTTGTGCCCCATCTCATGCTTTGATGGACGCTAACCTCTGACGCTGCTTTGACCTATGATGAATATTTGACCGTGTTGATTCCAGGCGAGCCACACCTACAAATCTCTTGAATCCCTTCCCTTCCTTCAAACTACGGCCCCATTTTCGAGTTCTTGAGGCTTTCCGTCCGCCATCCACTATGTCGTTCACCCGACCTCCCGAACCTTTTTTTGGACCAGACCCGGATGCGGCTCTAGGTATCCCATTTTTCGTCTTGGCAGTTCCCCTTAGCGCGAACTCGGTGCCGGATGCATCACGTCGCCCTTCACTCCCGCCTTTGAATCCCATCCCACCTATCTATTACAGAGCCCCGATCAACATCATGGTCGAGCCAGTACGAATCGGCCTACCGTCGCCGTCGCCCCCCTACGATATTGAAGTCTACCAATACCCGCCCGACGATTTCCCAACCAGGATCCCGGACGATCGTCCCATTTCTCCCGTGCTGCTATCAGACCTGATTGAATACGTGGTTCTTCGGCAACAACTTGTACGCTCTTTTGTATTATTTTTCCGTGTGCAGCCGGTGATAAAGATGAGCCACCAGGGGGATGATGACGAAGACCAAGATAGCGTTTCTGCGCTGGAACCTCAGCTGGACAATGATCAGACCAACCTGGCATCGGGTGGGGTCCCATCTGACTCTCCAGAAGTGGGTTCCTATCAGCAGGACAATCAGCCTGGTTTACCTCTTTCGGAAAATATTATGTCGGAGGATTCTCCCCAGGTGTATTCATCGGACATGGACGAGGTGGGTCTTAGTGACAGCACGGGCTATTTTGGTAACTGACGCCATGCTTAGTTTGGCGCCGACGACGATTATGGCTACGAAGACGTTGCTAGGGTGAGGCGTCATCTCGAAAGTATACACCTTGGAGGAGCCTGGCTTTCGTATGCATCCGAGCTCCCGCCTCAAGGCTTCGCTCCGTCACAATAAGCGAAAGGACTGATGATCATAGCGACAGGCTACCGCATCATCTTCATGCACGGTCTACAATCTTGGCGATCCGTAGCATTCCTTCATGCATTTTACCAGCCCTCGTTCTGTTTCGTATACACACGGACTCGTTCTATATCTCGTATCGTCCCCCCATATGCTTACTTATTTGACCGTCGTGATTTTCTACTTTACTTACCTCGCAGCACCTTCAATACTTCTTTAATGTTTCAATAAAATCTGTTGTTTAACTCCTTGCGGTTTGTGCACGAGCCTTCGCGCAAGGCTGGTCCTATATAGTATTTCACGTGGCAAGTGGTATGCTCCATCCGATCCTCCATTGATTGGAAGCATTGTCTTGGGCCGAGCTCGTGGTTCGAAGCCCTGTCCCTATTTCCACCACGTCCGATCTCTATATATATCCTCCATGGACGCCCTACACCACGCAGATCCATGAAAATACCTTGAGGTTCGTCACGCGTCTCACAGCGTCGACCAACAAGTTCCAGTCGATCGACTCCCAGTTCTCCTTCAACTATTCCAGGATGATACGCCGACGGTCAACGCAAGGATCGTCTCAACAAGGGCTCTTCTCCGTCATCCGAAAATAAAAATAAAAAAAATAAAAAAACCCGGACTGACATGTCGTTTCTATCGCTCACCCTCCTTGCGCCATTGTTCACACTTGCACCCAACCCTGACGCGTGTACAAAGGAGTTATTCATCGTATACAATGCTTCACTCGGCAGTTTATGACAATATCAGGTAATTCAGTACTCCTTGATATAGACATCCTCGGTGAATTGCTCGTGGATTTGTTCTCGAGCTGATGTTCATATGTGAACACAAGGAGAGATAAACCCAGCTCGTAAAGCTCACCATGCTCCTTGGCCCTCTTCTGCTGGTAACTATCCCAAGCATCGAGCTTTGGGCATCGGTCAGCGTTCGATTGACAGGGTTGGAAGGAATGAGCACGTACCCCCTTGGTCTCGGCCAACCGATCGACAGCAGCACCAGCGAATCCAGCACTAAAGACGTCGGTGTCAGAGGTCTAGGTTCTTGACGACCAATAAGCGTGCTCACAGCAGTTCCTTGGCCATGGCGTGGTTGTCGGGCTTGCCGTTACGAGCACAGTGTTCCTCGTAGGCCTTGGCAGCCTAGATTGGACGGGACAATAGTCAGCAAGCACCAGGTGTGTGAAGAAGAAATCGCAAACCTCGAAGGCTGCGGCACCGGCGATCAGCTCGTGAGACAAGCTAGCGTGGTGGGTCCCATCCTGCAACGCAACAGCGAGTCAGTACTCAAGGGATGATAGGTGACCCCAGCCCAGACGGAGATAAGAGCAAAGGGACGCACGAACTCCTCGCGACTGCTTTGGAAGTAGTCTGTAAAACCCATGATGATGTTATCGATGAAGTGATAAGAAAGAGAGATGGGGAAAACAAGTGAGGGTTGACAGGGCCAGCTTAAATACCCCGTGCTGGGCCATTACCCTGGCAACCCAAAAAAGCAGCTGACCCCCATATCCATCCTGCCGCAATCCGTTGGATATTCTTGTCCAACCCCCGTTTCGAGAACACCGTCCGCAGCGGGATCGATAAGCCACTGATAGATACCGACGGTTCGACCCGGACAGATAAAAAGGTCTGTGGCTTCATTCCATCCCTGATCCTGATGTCCGTTTCGGCCTGTGACAACTAGACTCGTGACATCGCCTGACAACCACGCTCCAAGGAACAGAAAGCGTACCTGTTTCTGGAGTTGTGACATTCTCCGGTGGCGATGGCGCATTTGCGCTCATAGAGAGTACCCGTTGTTCCCCCTGATGGCAACCGGCTTGCTTTGTACGGGTTCCCCATAAGACCTGTTGATGAATGATGGTAGTATCGCGAAGCGAAAGACATTATGGCGCAATCCAAGGGAACGTGAAAATGTCAAAGTGGGACAAAGGAAATTCCCGAGACCATACTTCCTGTCAAACTCAGGACTTGATCAAAGAGGCCTCAGCCAATCGGAGGTGGAAAGGGATTGCGCCACTCAACAGTGTTAGCCGGATCTGCCACCAGTTCATGGTCCGACTGGAAAAGAAGCTGCGACCTAAGTACGACACTGGGGATATAACCTTCAGTAGTCCCACGAGCTTCCAGAATTGTACGCTTGAGCCAGCATGCTTACCCAGATCTTGTTCGGCACGGTAAGAGTGTAGCTGATGCTAAGTTCATCACACGTCCGAGGACATCGTGTTCGCTTCGCATGACGATGTGACTTTCACATTTAAAAGGAAATTGTTCCCTATCTACAAAATCAAGCATGAGAAACACGAGATGTTTCACACTGGATAAAATATCGAAGTCGGGGGTTAATCTTTGCCCTTGTTCCCCTAACCACCATCCATGGAAGCAACGGGATGGCGTAGTGAATAAAGGGCATATATTGGCCTAGACTTGAGTAGCAAGAAACGAGAAGCGGCGAGAAAGCTCCCAACGCAGGGCGACTTACTTAGCTCGGATTAAAAATATATCAGCAAAGTTGTAACATTCCTCAACGGTACTAGTCAATATCAACACGTGTTGTCCCAGGTGACCGCCTCAGGCCCTGAGCTGCGCACGCAGGTTGGCCTCCAGGGGGCCTCTGGGACGAATGTATTGTACATATGCTCCGTCCCTGCGGAAGAGTCGTCAGACAACGAGTGGATGACCGGACCTTGTCAGCCACGAGGGACCCACGTACTGTAACACACGCTTGTCGTCCTTGAGCTTGAGGTATTCCTCGCGGTTGACATTCGTAAATCCCCACTTCTTGGAGACAATGATCTTTTGACGACCGGGGAACTTGTAACGGGCACGGCGGAGAGCCTCCTGGATGACGTGGGCGTTGTTGTCCTTGCAACGGATCGAGAGGATGATCTGGCCAATGTTGACACGCGCGACCGTACCATATGGCTTGCCCCAGGCACCACGCATACCAGTCTGGAGCCTGCAAGCAAAAACATCAGGGGAAGCTCTGTAAACGATGCCAAGGTGCGCACCTATCAGCTCCAGCACAGGACAACATCTTGTTGATCCTCAATACATGGAAGGGGTGGACACGGACACGCAAATGGAAGGAATCTTTGCCAGATGTCTTGGTGACATACTTATTGGCACAGATACGAGCAGCCTCCAGTGCTTCCGACGACAGCTGTTCATACTCATCCGAGACGAGATGGCAGCAAAAAGGGAATTCGTCAACAGATGCACGCTTGCGTCCCAGATCAAAGATACGGATCTAAAGGAACGGGGTCATATTCCAAATCGGAAGATAAAAAAGAGGATAGGAGACACACCTTGGGGTCGGGAACACCACGGTTGTACCGAGACTTTGGGTAAGGCTTGTTCTTACAGTAGCGGTAGCAGCGAGCAGGACGGCGACCCATTTTAGTGGATTATCTGGAGACAAAGGGTTAGCAATGGAACTGTGGAGCAGAAGACCTCTCGAATTGCTGTGACGTGTCATCGTACTACGAAGACCGGAGTGCAGCCACCTCGCCATGATTACATCCACCGCGGCTGGAACCCATCCTTCGGTTCTGTCTCTCATTTTCGCCAAGGACCATGATAACAGGGCTGCGCGGAAAGAAAAGGCAAGGAGTATACTCACAAAATTACACAGTGACGTCGAGAGGGTAGGGGGAACGGCAGACGAATCTGTGAGGAGAGGATACTTATAAGGTGGGAATTTTGGGCGAGTCGATGACAAATCAGCAAAGCTGAGTAATCCCACCCAGCTGACACAGCAATGGCAGTTCCCGGTGACTACAACACAGCAGTGACTAACGTGGCCTCCGTGGTTGACCGAACCCACAGGATGCGTAAGAATGTTGATGCTACTTGCGAAGAAATAAATGGAAGATCGAGCTTGCAAACGAAATATTATTACAACTTAGAAATGTCTTCCCAACTAAAAGTCCGATAGACTTTGACTCTCTCTTAGTGTTCAAACGTTTGCTGTAGTGTCATCACTTCGGTCGTTGGCAACCTCGACTTCATGATGCGATGACACAGGCCGATCTTTCCCAAAGTTCAACCCCTCTACCTTTAATGATCCGGCTCGTTCACAGCACTCACTGCTAGGCGTAATTTCACCATATTGTTCCTATACATATCTGAGCTTCGCGCCCATATGCTAGTCTGGTGACCTCATAGACGGGCTGGTCACCAGACTATACATATGCAGCGGCGCACAACTTAGTCTATCCAGATAAGGTTGAATTAAGAATGTCCAGACTCTTCCGATTCTCTTTCAGGTTGCTAATCCAAGCAGCCGCGGTTTGGTCATCAATGGAACCTGGACCATTACCAATATCGTGCAATTTGACCTCGGTCAAGGTGGATATTACAACGTCGTTCACCAAGCTACGCTAGTGTGGCGGACCAGATTACTGAGTCCGCACACCCAAGGGGGAAGAGGACCCTGAGGAGAGTGTTTGTGTGTCAACACTGATCCGTTTGTCAAAGGAACGGATGGAAATAAGGTTTCATCAGACTACGCGCCGTACCGATAGACCCGGATGATGAGGTTTTGGAGGTTAGATCCCTCGTCGTGCTTTATCCTCTTGTATTCCGTGGCGTTAACCCTCTGCATCTTCTTAGATCTTTCTCGTCCCCATTCAGATCAACTTCACTTTATCAACGTTAACACAACCAGTGAATACTAAAGTACATACTAGGCCCTGGAAATGACACACTACTATAAGTGCTGCATTATGAGTCTCCAGGTAAGTAGGTAATCGCAACACCGCCCGACTATATTCATTATCCATCATTGGAGGGCAAATCATGACGGATTCAAGGCCAAGCAATCTCATGGACGAGTTCGACAGGAAGTAGGATGTTCTACCCTACATATTCTGATGACTGAGAACCCCTGGTGAACTTCCAGAGTAGCATAGGTGGGGTATTGCTACGATCACGGGATGTCACATACCATCGTGTTGCTCGGCCTGAAGTGGGCTCGTCCTCCACCTTTTTACGATGTTAGCGATGGCTCTGGGGTGCTGATCGGCCGTCAACAGAGCCGTCGGTTGTTCGACTATTTGCCGCAGAATTGATAGATGTGTTGCCACAGACGAGGGGGCTGAGGTACACGGTCATTGACGTGACTGAGCAAACGCGCCACTAACATTTGAGAGCCGAGGGCCGTCTCGGCCCGGTGACTGCTTGCCCAAGAGTCAGAGTTTTTGGCCCCTGGACAGGTTGCCCCACAAGCATTGAACCAGCTCTCGAAAGGCGGGGGGGAACAATGCTCAATCTCGGGCCGAACAGGCTTGCGTTGTTTTCAGCAGCCCAAACCCGGCTCTGTCAGCTCCCTGAGAATTGACCTCGACCCCGTTGGATCGTGTTGAGTATAATGACCTGCCACTGCTTGTCACCAATCCCGGTTACTTGAAAACCATTTAGCGGCTTCCAGGGCCAATCTGGTCACCGTTTCCAATTGAAGTTTCTATTATTGTGCGGTGGGCCGATGTGCAACCAAAGGTCCATATACTGTTCTGATCACCGGAATCATAGTATACAAACACATTTCTTGCCCGCCAATAATGATACTCAGATTATCCTGCTCGCTCCTCATCTAAGTCCCCTCGGGCAATGCACTTCTTGAGGCGCGCTTCAACTAATTTCATTGCGATCATACGTCGGAACAGCGGCAAGGGTGAAGAACACGGTCTGATTGGAGAGCTCACCCCGCTCTTTGGTCTGCGACTTCTTGTCTGCATCGAGCAATGACAATCCGGGTCGATTGAGGCTTGATCCATAGGACAGGAAGACAACATACCCCTCTGATCCCAGCGACCCGCACGAGAACGGCAGCAGTTATATTAAAACTAGCAAAATGTTCATATCGGATCATTACTCGATGCACGCAAGGACCGGAGGTACAATCACAGCATTTCCCGGGCCTTGACCTCGTTGTCAGGCGGACCATTCTTCTCACAAGGGTCTTGATAACCCATGGTGGCCTAATGGGACGCAATGTGGGACAGTACTTGTTATTGGCGTGGTGGGCGAGCCGGGTAGGCAATACCCTCATCATGAGGCTCTTTCACGTGACCGGACCGGCACGCTGTCTGTAACGCCGGCATCTAAGGTCAATGAGGTGCTTGTAGCGCCGTAACAGTAAGAAGACTCACGACCGTGGTGTTGGGTGACGGGAGATCGATAGTAGACTAGTTAAACCCGCCCATGATGAGTTATCGATGGATTAAAAATGGGGAGAGCGAGAGAGATTGGGAAACGAGCAAGAACCGACGGGATCAGTTTAGGTACCCCTCACTTATGTGTCGTCGTTAGTCAGAATCGAGCTCCATGCGCCCGGACCCATCCAACCCTTTTCTTATTTCGGGATCGAGACCGAGCGGTGTCGGAGCTGCCAGGGAGCACGGAATTCTCTAGTGGTTGTAAAATGTGGCAAGAGTCGAAACAAATTCATACCGAAAACTGATGATAAACACGGAGACCTTTTGTGACCCATAGATTCTGGAT
>JBBPJV010000186.1:0-37248 GCA_038088915.1 Sutorius aff. eximius
GATTTGGTGAAAATGCCTGCTCTGCCTCAGAAATATAAGTGGAAGGGATGGAAGGGACACCAAGCATGACTGTTGCCAAACCATGAGTGCCTGCTGGCTGGAAGAACTATGGAATTTGCATGCTCAGGCATAGAAAGTGTGGCACTGCCAATTCACAGAACCTGCAAATGAATGCCAGTCTTGCAAGTGGGATCAAGGTGGTGGGTCAATATGATCCTTGCAACAAAACAAATCTGTTTTGCTTGGGTGTGCAGGCAACAGCAATAGGGAATGAGTTACTGGTGGGAGATACTCACCAGTTACAGTTGAAGTACTGAGGAAAGACTTGGAGCTTCACTCTGAAAGATGTGGAGGAAAGCTTAGAGATCAATGGGTCATAAGGACCTGAATTTTTATACATCTTTGTGATACTTTGGAATGGAGATGTAAAGCAGTGATTCTATGTTAGAATGAATAGCAATTGATCAATATGAATGAAGATATGAAGTAGAAACACTATTGGTTCAGCAGTGAATGATATCATACCCTAAACAACAATTGAAATGAGAAGGGGAAGATATCATGAATAGCTCAGGACAGATCAATGCCAGTCCTAGACTGTTCTAGCCATAGAATGGACTAGATCTGTCATATGATGAGCCTAGACATGATAAAAGTAAAATATAATCACTATATCATAAAAGAAATAACTATAGTGTTAATAAATGAATAAAACACTATAATTTCAACACCTCGAGACGCACGAGGCGCGCATCGTACATTCGACTACAGAAAAAGAAATGTGGTTTCATACATATGTATTCTACAGCCCGCAACAAAACCCGAGCTTTAAGTCTGAAAAACCGACGTAAAATGGCTCGGTTTGGTGCGTCGAGAGACTGGAATCCATGTCCTATCCAGCCCCCTGGCTCGATCCCTGCAGCCGTCATGTCATAAACGAAAACTTGAAACGACGGTAAGGACAAGCTACTGAGATAACAAGAAGACACATACGGAATGGCTGGTTCCGATGAGTGAATCCCCCAAAGGTGACAGTGTCCTCGGAGGCGCAACCCGTCACCACAGCGGCTCCATAGTCAATAGTGAGTGAGGAAGCGAGATTCTTAAATGTCGAAGACTTTGAAGCGTCGAATTGGGGAAGGGGCGGACATGCCATACAGGAAGTACCGACCACCCATAGATCAAATGATCCTGGTACACGTTAGGGGATATCTCGAGTCCGGATAGATACGTGGAGCTCACCAGTATCAAGCGTCATGTTAAAATCTTGGGGTCTAGAAAAGGGATTGTTAGCAAAGGTGAATCGACCCAAATTAGACACACACGGCGTCCCTATTCTCACAACACCTGAATAACTGAAGTCGCCTTGCTACAAATCAAACTATATGGGCACCGTCGTGGAATCAGAAACCGGAAGCGACTTACCAGGTTTGTCAGTAAGACGTAACCAGAACTAGTTCCCCCTGATCTTCCCTAATTTGCGGAGCGAACACAATATTTAAGTTTGATCACAGCGATCTCCTCGGGCGGATTGGCCACACGGTCGGAAGCATGGCTACGTCAGGGGATGGGAACATGAATAGGATCAAAGGGCGACACAGCATGGTCTGAACCAATGGCAAAGACAAAAAGTCGTGCACACATCCCTGGCACTGAGCTGTGCGAATCCGTCACACCGATCTACACACGGGGGAGAATATGAGTAAGAATTGATAGTGGGCTAAGAGTAAAGTTAATAGACAGGACGGATACACGAACCAAGGAGGGAAACAGACGAACAGGTCCACTGGATCGCTTAGGGTACCTCTACCCCACCATCTGGAACGGACAATGGCGTGAGAGTACGGATGACCCAAGGCGATACGCGCTTGACGTACTGATGGAAGGCCCACTAGGATTTTCTCCGAGCTACAACAAGAATAGTATGGTTTGCACTAGTAAAAACGGGTATGGGGACCGCACAGCAGATGTTGTCCAGGGAGATCACAACGCTGACAAAATCCGTATGGACCAGGTATATCCCGCGGACAGCGGCGTACGGGCCCTCAGCGATGATCCACAGCGATAAGCGCACAATGTAACGACGATGAAGTGCCACGAGAACCACAAGTACTTGGATGAGCAAAGCCACGTAGAGGATCTGGGCCGCGAGTCAGAGTGACTGGCTATCTGATCGCGATACTAGGCCACGAATGCAATGAGCTTCAAGAGCCATCATGGCAGGCCTGGGACTTGTCACTAGGTCAATTGAAGCTGGCTTGGAAAACTACCTTCGGATCTTACGTAATAATGTTGGTACGGATACGGCTTCGAGGTTATGAGTGAATACGACCCTCGAGACAGATGAATCGCGCACACTTCACCAGAGAAAAAGAAATATTGCTTCATATCATACTCTACAGCACTAATTGTTAGGATAGCAAGCATGCGCGCGGCCACTCACATTGCACCTCCCGCTGCCCATCGAGGACCTAGAGATGGTGAAAACAGTAACCAGATTGCATATCTCTACACTCGATTTGAACTTGGCCCTGAAGTTACATGACTGCCACACCTTGGTTCGCCGCAAGTCAAATGAAACATCCATGCATTGCATTCAAATTCCCACCTCTTTCACCTTACCAAACCTGTTCAGACCGCCTCTATCGGGTGGATACCCACGCCTTCGAAACGGTGGAAATCAAGACAAAGCAGGCTGAGCTCCCTGTATCTTGTTCACCTCTGGCTCGACACCCTTCTTGACCGCGAGGATTTACAGACCGGCGGGCTCGTAGAGGTTGACGATGCGGAGTCATCCACGCCAGAGACGGACCACGAAGATACCTTTGACGAAGAAATTGAAGACGACAACTCCTTGCCTCAAGACCCTGAGCCCGAATTGCCGTCATCCTCTACTTCCGTGGGCTCGGGGCCAGCACCTGTGGTGAGAGAGACGCGCGCGCTGCGGCTCGTTGCCCGCCTTAGACACCCATTTGGCGCGCTTTTGCTTTCGCTGGCATCGACACGTCGACGGGCGGTGGTGTACAGGCGAGTCACAGCCGACAGTACCGTTCCTGTGCAATTGTGGGAGGACGTACCGCTGGCTGAACTTCTCGACAATGTACGCATCCTAGACGTTTTGTAGTGCACGTCATGTCTCGGGCAAGATACCTACTGGGTCACTCTGATAAGCCTAATATTGACTGACACTCACAATGGCACCGGCTTACTTGGCGTAGAACGATACTCAATCCCCCTCTTGATTGTTTAAAGTGCACACCCAGCCCTCTTTGAATGTTCTACTTACGTCGAAGTCGGACGAAAGGTCATCGACATCAGCATTGCGTACTAAAAACCGTGTCAAATATGGAAGTGTTGTTTGGTCATGTTAAATTCGAAAGGCTTTGCTTGCCTTTTTTGGGTTACTGACTAGAACTCATACACAGGGCAACGACGGGCGAAAACATGGAAGAGGAAGAATGTCTTGTTTCACGCAGGCAGAAGCGGAGCACGGCCGGGAACAGGTGTGTATTCTAGACAACATTTTGTCGCCAATGGCACACAGAGCGGTGCTAGGATGGAGCTCGCGTTGGCCGAGCTCGCGCTCGAGGAGCCACAGGAACCCGAGGAAGATGTTGATTTCGTCGTCGAGAAGGGTCAGTCCTTTCTTATTCACACCGCATCTCTTCTCGGTTAAGTGTCTTGGATGCTTTAGAGGAGGAGGACATCTTCGAATCGGATTTCGCGAGCACGGACGAAGAGGTGGCACGAGAGGATGTCGATGAAGGGGATACGGCCGTGAGGGAGGAGGAACGGAGGGAGCGCAAGGTGCGTCCCTCTTTATTACTTTGAAAACAAGACATGAGCCACTTCCCCCCTTCCTCACTCATTCTGCTCAGACTGCGCGTGCGCGCATTGAAAAAGCCACCGCGGTAGCCCATGCACGTCAACGGGTGACGTTCAACCCAGAAGCGACGTCCTCACAACCGAAATCGAAACCATTCCAAAAAGTCAAACGCCGTGTTTCCCTCGGTGCTGTCGTGAACGCGGAAACAGGTGAAGTCATCGAAGGCAGTACGGGAACGGTAGGCATCAAGCGACACAGTCAGAGGCGACATACCGTCCTTAACACTTCGGCGACCGTGAATCGCATCAAGAATGCCGAAGAGAAGCGGGTGTGTCACACTATTGTTGGCTGTCTCTCGCTCTCTAGCTGATAAACCGTTGGATACAGGCTGCGATTCCGAAGAAAACAAAGATCGCCACTCGCTTGCCAACGCAAGACGAACTCATCGCACGAGCGCTTGACACTGAAGAGGGAAACATAACAGAACATAGGAACTACCTCCGTCTCGAAGAAGAGAAACGTGCCAAGGCACGCGTGGTGAAGCAATCCATCGATGGCCCCGTATTGCGATGGATCAGCAAGAAGGAAATCGTACAGGTGGAGGTCCAACCACCTCCCCCACCCCCAACAACGACAGCGGTGCACCCCAATGTTTATGCCAACTACGGTTTTGTGTACACGGCTGGCGTGGGGCCAGGTACGATAGGAAGTCAGGCGTACAGTACGCCGTTTTATGCCTATGCGCCACTCACGATGCGGAGCGCGGCGCCGAAACCACAAGAGGCGTCTGTGAGTGTGTCTGCCACGACATCATCCTCGTATTTGGGTGCAAGGCCAGAAGAACCATCTGCGGATCCATCGATAACTGTGCCTGCACCTATGTCACACTCGACATCACTCCCATCAGATGCCTCCTCGAATGTCTGGGATTCCATCACACCAGCTACCCCCACCGCCTCTTCCGCCCCGTCAGTCCAAACACAACCCCTAGCACAGCCTGAACCCCCTCTCGTTCCCTCCTCCGCATCCGTTCCCACGACACCGACAGCTACCATCTCCTATCGTAATGAAGACGTCTGCAAGAACTATGTTATCCACGAGCTTTCTCAATCCATTCCTTCCAAACCCACTTGGAAAGAAACGATGACGGCCATGTTTGGGGATCATGTGCAGTGGGACGAAGTGAAGGTGTTTACGAGCAAGGGCCGGCCGCTGGGTGAGCTTTCATGTTTTACGCTATATTGCTTTGTTCATATTTCTATCCCCTGTGTCCATCTCTCTTGGTACCAAACTAACATCCTCCCGGCGACGTATTTCTCCTTGGCCATCGATCAGCCTGGCCAGTTCGTACGTGTCCTATCACAGGTCAACCCGCCAGGTACCGCGACCCGAGAACGAACGTTCCATTCGCCAATATCGGCGCGTACGACGTGCTAACAAAGGTGTTGGGGAGGGGCTACGTGTGGTGTAATGCCCTTGGGTGTTATGTAGGGGCGGGTGAGACGAGTCGGGGTCGTAGGGGTCCAGATGGGGAAGTTGAAGGGCCTGGGAGCGGTTCGGGCACGGGTACAGGTGTGGTTGAAGTTGGAGAGGAGAATGGGACGGAGGAGGCGGAGGAGGCGGAGGATCGAACTGCGAAGCGCCGGAAGGTTGAGATTACAGATGGGTAATGAGCATGGTAGCCTGGGCAGCACGACATCTCGCTTTGTTGCATTTTTGCAAAGGTGTATCGTTCACAGATGAACCAAACCCTACCTGGATCTAGTATTCCCTCTCCCATTGCATAACTGACTATAGCACGTGCGCCGTATTATGGTGCCTCTGTAACCCCTGACAATTGTTAACCCACTGGGGAAGCTCGGGAAGCCATCAGCTGCCTTCATGATGGGCTTCCGGAATCCGGTGGAGTCATTGGCCTGCGACTGGCAAGCACGGTCTCGCCAGAAAAGAGAGCACCTAAAACGATTTCAAAACGTCAGCGGGGAACAACCATTGTATTGTGAAACAGGCTAGACCGAACAGAATCGGCCGTTAGTACTACCGAACAATGACTCGGACTACCAGGCCCCACGTTGTAGGGGGATTCGGCGAGTCCTCGAGACAAGAAAGAGAGTACTAGCAGCAAAAGTTAACTGAAGTTCCCATTACCGATGTGTACCACTACTAGTAGCACCACACACACGATTCAACCTCAAGCGAGAATGGCAACTGAATGCAAAGAACACAAAGAAAAGGTTGGAAATGGGTGTCATGTACTCGACAATACTGAATACTCCCTAAAGAACGTCCAGTACGCATACATTGTTGATCAATACATCCAATGGCACGTCCTCCTGCACCTGCACCGTGATCACACAATCCGTCACGATCCTTCTATACTCGGCTGCATTCCTCCGTGTTGGCGTGAACAAGAGCGCACCAAACGGTTGGCGGAGACGAACAAGCGCCTCAAGTGCCTGGATCCGCTTGTCCGCCGACGACAAGGATGGCGGGTACGGGAGCGAGGAAGCGTCTGCCTCGCGAGGGCGTATGCCGAACGGTCATCCGAAGCGGGGTGTGTCGTCTGTCAGAGGGCACTGATTGTAGGCGTTATCCTTGGAGGCCATCTCCGTCATGTTCCCAGCGGCATGTCCACCGAGTGGGTAGTCGATCCAGGGGTGGGCGAGCGTCAGGGAGTTGAATCTGCAGAGGTCCTTTGCAGAGGTAATTTCGACCGTCCCAAGCGCCCTCATTCTTGCACGAAACGCCTGTCCTGACATGCCCTGAGCTGTGGACACCGACCCAAGATTGGACTTTATGCAGGGCAGTGTCAAATACCCTCTTACAAACGACGGCGTGGGGAGTTAATGAAGCCGATTATGCAGCATCATGACCGACGCGACATTGAGTGACGAGGGCCGTAGTTTGGCTGTGAGCGCATCGATATTAGTACGGTACCTTGGATGGCTTGCGGGATGTGCGTCGTCGGCAACTGGTTGGTGATGTTCGAAGGCTGAAATCCTTGGCGTATTTATCAGCAGGTACGAGCTTAGTCCGCTATCTAGCACAAACCTGCGATGCCTCCGGCATATGGGTAAACATAACATGCTGGTCGATGTCTGCATCATGCGACCCCATTATTATTCCCGAGTCAATGTCCAAGTCTCCTTCAGCCTGTTCTCTGGCTTCCACGTCTCCACCCCTTTCAGGAACGAATCTTCTCCGGAGCCTTCCAGCCTGAGAATGGTTTACAACGCCGCTGAAAACCTCCTGGCTTTCAAATGAGCAGAAGGAGCGGCGCCTGCATCCACCTTGACCGCTACCCGCCTTCTGCTGAGTAAGTTGTCCTTTATCGCAATTTTGCACCCACTGACAAATATAGCATGGTTTGGGGTTTCAGTCCAGTCACCTAGAGGTTCTACACGCCAATGTAGAGCACGTAGGGTCTCCCAAGTGCATACCGTGGAAGTGTTACCTTGCACAGCCTGACCTGCCTTGAACTGCACAGGAAATTATGTTGTGCCAGACTGGTATAGACGCTATCGTTACACCGACGTTAGCTGTATCTAATTGTAAGCGATGTGTCAAGAGAACAAGGATGAGCTCATCTTACCTCAGTCTCGCAGTACGAAATGAGGAAGAGAGAGTGAGCGAGAAGTTTTTAAGAAGCATCAACCGTCACGTGTAAAGGCAAATGATTCATGACAATGGCTCGGAAAAGGTATCGAGATGGAAGAAAGCGATCGTACAAGATAGAGGAAATATTCTGTCAAAAATGGATAGCCGTGAGCGTCAACAACTGGGAAGAGGCTTCGTGAAAGGAGGCAACAGACAAGGAACGCGATTTATGACACCCTGTAATCAGGTAAAGAGAATCATGACCAATATGTGGTCAAGTTTTTCTTTGGCGAAAGTATACCAGTCAGCCCCATTCCAAGTTGCCACATCTCTGAAAATGCTCCTATTGCGTAAAATGTGGCTTTCTGCCCCCTTTGGGAGGATGAGGAGTGCCCCTTCACTAGAGGAAGGACTAAATTCATAAGTCAGGGTGTTTTGGTAGCCAGCCCTTAAGCGGTAAGAGCACCTAAGTCAAAACTTAAAATGAGCTAGTACTTTGCGTCGCAACTGAAACGGTAGCTCCCCGTCAGAAGATTAATAGTCTTAAGTGTTGTTACAGGCGATGTCGAGACGACACAACCATGATTCTCGGCGTGAGGATATCTCACCGAGTCCATTTCGTCTAGCTTGACGGGTGTGAAGTTGTTTGGTACGCCATTGATGTGATGGAATGGCGTTTGTTCTGGTGGCCTATTCCAATTTTTGTCCCCTAAGCTTGCCAAGCCACAGAAAATGTCTGGAGGGTCCACTTGGAATACGACCGTGGCAGAAGCTAGTACATCGCCGAGGCAGCCCGGGCTGCGGAGTATTACAGCGGCCATTGCGTTCTCCGAGCCCGAAACGCTGATATAGCGGATCTTGACGGGATTCAATCTCTCAATCCTCGGTCTAGATTCAAGTTGCACATCAACGTCATGGAAATGATGTGCTAACGTCTGAAGCCTCACACACCAGATACTGGCCTGTACATCATAGCAGATGTTGTATAGTGGCCATAAGATTCTCGCATCAATTGATCTCGTAGAAAGTTCAGTCAGATATCTTTCCTTTCTGTCGTCCGCCTCACCATACAGACATTATCCGTAGACCAGTCCTGGATCACGAATGCAATCAAGCGCCCATAGGATGGGGCTGTGTGAGCCGGTCCGTGGCGTTTGATATGGCTAAACTACCATATAAATATAATACAATACATAACGTACCACGAGGAAACCAGGTGTCCTTTGGGCGCCCTTGTGTCTTACCGTTTTGCCAGCATTGGCGTTGTAGGCTGGTGTGCGGTTCATGCAAAGTGAGTGTGGATTATTGGCGTAGTACCCACTGTATTGACCACCGGATTGTGTCCAGACGGCGCAAAAAATATTAAAATAGATGGCCTCCGTGCCATATATTCCGTCTCCTTCATCAGAAATGGTGAAGAGGTATTGACTGGCGGCATCGAAGGCATGCTTCGACGATGGGGAGTAGTTGACGGGCTCGAGGTTGGTGAAGCGATTCAAGCTGAATGGGCCGAGATATTCTCCTCTGCGCTATCGCAGGATTGCAGGTGGCTGGTGTGCGGGCTCCGACGTTTGGACTCGACGGCTGGTAGAACAAGCGTCAGGGTTTGGAATGTGAAGACTTCCGAGAGGGTCTTGGACATCAACGGTCACAAAAATACAGTATTTTCGGTTGATATTTCCCCCGACTCGACCAAGTTCGCAACAGGTTCGGCCGACAAGCTCGTGTTCATCTGGAACATGGTGACGGGTGAAAGGCTTGTTGGACCACTGCGACACACAGGTGTCGTCGTGGCAGTGCGTTTCTCTCCAAACGGGAACAGCATTGCTACCGCTACGGCTGAGAACTCGAATGCGAAGTCCATCCGCATATACGACAGCAAGACTGGCCAACAGCTGCGTGACATCTCCGGCGTCCGAATCTACTGCCACGTATCATCACCGCTCGTCTGGACGGCCGATGGTCACAAACTCTTTGCCGTCTCATGCAGTGAAGTTAAGTGTTTTGACACCCACTCTGGATCCTTGCTTAGCAAATGGCTCGTTCCTGGCGGTGAACGCTCTGGTTCCGTCGCCCTATCACACAATCAAAAATTTATCGTCGTTGCTGCCTCCCAATCTGTATCCATTTGGGATGCCTCTACGCACGTGCAACTCGGCGCTGTCATAGAGCACGCAAGCGCGGTTCAGTCCGTCGCACTCTCCCCCAACGATAACTGCCTTGCATCAGGCGAATATAACGGCGAAATTATCCTGCGCAATCTTACTCATATCCTTCCGCACTCGTACTTCACAGTACATGAACGCAACCAACTTTGCAATTTTGTCGAATCTCCTACTCCTTCTCTTTCCTCAGATCGTGAGTATGCCTTGACGTCGATGTCCGCTTGGTCTAATCTTTTCACTCTCCCTCGTAGTATTGCAGCTGCCGCTCATGTCTATGACTAATGCGGTATTTGACGCATGGAAGCAAGGCAATTTGACTCGTGCCGAAATGCTCTTGACAGAAGAAATCATGCGGGCCCCGAATCCCCTTCACCATGCACGCATACTTGCGCATCTCGCTCTTGTACGGACGCGTTTGAAGCATTGGAGCGCAGCCATTGACGATGCTAAAACGGTAGTCTTGACCTATCCGTGGTCCCAACCCGTACTAACCCCCACACTTCAAGTCCATCAAGCTTCAGCGATCTGTCATTGGTCGCATCGCAAACGCGATAGCATGCGTCGGACGTGGGGAGTACGAGCTGGCTATGCGTGTATTTGATCTCGTGTTCAGCGAATGCCTTTCGACCGAAAGCAATCTTCTTTTGTTAATTAAGGTGTGCCCTCCACCGTCGTCGTTCTTGCAGTGATTTTATCCGTTCTCTCAGGCTATCATCATGTTTGAATGCGGAAAACATGAGGATGCCATTTCACGTGTAGGTGATTTGATTGATATAGTGGATGATCAGTCACTGTGTATCACCGTGCGAGTGCGTCCAAGCTACAATTTGCTAATAACCATGGCTAACGCACTGATACGTAGGCTCAAATGTTCTTCCTCCTTGGTATTATGTCGTCAGGAAAAGGGGACAACAAACAAACGATGGATTTGCTCATGCGTGCAAGGGAAGCTATTCCACTCCAAAAAAACCCATACATAGAAGTAATATCGCTTGTAAGCCCTTTCTCACGCCGTGGATGAATACACTAACTCTCTTTCGAGATGTTTGGATGGGACTTTGACACGCTCGCTCTCGCGATCCAGATAAAACTTAGAGAATTTATCAAGCCATTCGAAGACGGTGGCGACCTTGCGGTGCGGTCCAACGATCCAGAAGAAGCAATTGTACTATATTCTACCGCACTATCCTTGGATCCATCGAACCCTGCAGGCCTCCTTGTTAAACAATGCAAAGTTCGAGCACTGATGGGGGCTTGGAAGGATGCATTGAAGGATGCAGATGAGGTACCCTTTCCCTCTCTTGCTGTTTCCTAATCTTAATATTTACTGATTCAGGCAATCAAAGCAGACCCTCTGAGCCCATGGGGATACGAGATGAAACACGCTGCACTGCATGGTTTGCGGTGTTATGACGAAGCAATCGACGCGTTCAGTCGCATGATTGCCCTCATCGAGGGCTCTTTTGATCCTGAGATTCGCCGTAAGCGTCACGCTATCAGTGGGCGAACGATATTGTGACATGATCGCACAGAACAAGGAAAGAAGTACGTCTCACCCATCCGGGCCGAGAAGATAATCGACACCATCATTCGCGGGGTTTTCAATATATCCCCACTTATCCTCATCGACGTTGATAGTGGCTATCTGTGCAACGAACCGGAGCGGATGCATATATTCAAATCCGGACCCGAGTTCAAAGAACTTCTTTCTTCTATGACAGAGAAACTGGATGACAGACGCATCCTGCGAGTGGTGGCAAACTATTTCCAATACGTCACGTTTTCGCATGTGTGGCAAGGAAAGGAGCCCTCGTTCCAAGACGTCAAATTGGTCAACTCGGTCTGGAATCTGGATTCGTCACCACTGAATGAGAAACTACGCAAATTCTGCGAGGTAGTTCGGGAGGATGGATACCGTTGGGCATGGAGTGACACCTGTTGTATTGACAAGACGATCGGCCCAGTGCTGAACAAGTCGCTCACATTGATGTATAAATGGTATGAAGAATCCGCGGCCACGCTCGTCCTGCTGGAGAGCGTAGCATCTCCGTCGGTCATTGGTGACCTCACAAAGAGTGTCTGGATGACGCGAGCCTGGACCGCGCAAGAGCTCCTCTCCCCGAAGGTGATCCGATTCTACGATCGCAATTGGAAGCCATACCTTGATGACACTGGTGTCAACCACAAAGAATCATCGGGAATCGTGCAAGAACTTGCCAGTGCTATTGGTGTCTCTCGCAAAACTATCGCCAATTTCAACCCTGATTCCCTCAGCATCCGGGAGAAGCTCCGACTCGCCTCAACCCGCAATGCGACAGTGGAAGAAGACGTCGCATACTCGTTGATCGGTATTTTCAGGAGCGATATCCGACCACACTACGGGGAAGGCTACGCAGCGTTGGGTCACCTGCTGGAAGAGATCGTGGCCCGTTCGGGGGACGTGACGGTGCTCGCATGGACCGGCAGGTCCTCGCCGTACAACAGCTGCCTTCCCGCTACCCTCTCTGTTTACAGCCAAATGCCACATGCCCCGCGCATCATCGAAGACGATGAAATGAATATGCGCGTTGCGGTACTAAGAGCCTCACTGGCTGAAGAAGTCGTCCTACCCATTTACGAGCAAATCACCCGGTTAGCGCCCGTTCGCTTTGCTAACCGCCGTCTGCGTCTCCCATGCATCGTCTTCACAGTCAAACGGCTCAGCGTACAAGTCCCTGAGGGAGGTTACCGTGCACGGGTTCCAGGGCTCGGCTACGTGGAATTCAAGACGTCGGACAAGCTCTCGTTGACGGAGCCGCGCAAGCTCGTTTTCGTGTATCCATGGATTCACAGTCTGCTTGATCCGCATGATGGTTTCACTTGGGGAAGTGCATCGGATAGTGATGGGTCCGAGTCCGAACTGGAATTTAAAGCCGGCTCCACGATGAATCCGCCATTTGATGCCTCATCCTCGGATGACTATACCCGAGCATTGCGCCTAGTTGTTCGCTTGCAAGAGCCATTTCATGCGCTGTTGTTACAACAACAGCCGGATGGAGAATTCAAGCGAGTGGCCGCCGAACATGACATCATTATTCCGCGACTCGATGCCCGCATCAACTTGGCGAGGGATATCCGTGCTAAAGCGGTCGAAATATTGTGATATACGTATATGTTTTTATCTCTTTCGTTTGGATAGCTGTATGTTGTTCTCATTCTTTCTCACCCTTTCCTCACTATCCTGCTCAGCCCTGTCCGCAAGTCGTGGTTCGGGTCCATGTCAAGGCCGCCTCTTATAAAATTTTATATTGTTGGTTGGTATGGGATCTAGTTGCTTCTGACATCGCTCACTGCGTAATTTTGTATGACAATCCTACTGGCCGGATTTGAATGTCCCGGCAGGTTTATAACTCATTTGTAATGGATAGATTCCCAGAGTCGAACTAACTACTCTACACAAGATACAGGGATATGCTAATTTGTAGTATGTGAATCCAACACCCAACTGCCGCTTGACATGAATCGTACACCTGCTATTCCGCCGGTCTGATTGTCTACCAAACTAGTAAGTGTCAGTTATTTTTGGGTTCCAGGGGCGATTCCTCCGGGATATGGGGTTCGAAGGACTCCAGTAAAGGAAATGTAGTTGAGAGTGGACTTGGTACAGAATGGGTATCAGCTACAAAACCCGAGGCGTTAGACATGGCAACCCGGCCTTTGATCAAAGCCGGAGGACTCACACTTCGGTGAACCACGAACCACGTCAGGCTCAGAGGGAGCAGTTGATGTACTTGAGGCTATCGATTTGTCATGGTCAGGGTCGGATAGCGAGATTTCAGGGGGCGAAGCAGGTCTTGCTGTCATGCCACCTTCGTGCGGACGTTATTGGTCCGTCAGAGTCATGGGACGCAAAAACGCACTGTCTGATGCCGTATCCGGGGAGATCGGGCTGGGATCCAAGTCAGGCCCAGTGTTCAAAATAGATGTCTTATGAAGCATCTCCTGAGGAGTGGAAGGCCCAAGCAAACCGACGCTGCCACGGCCCACAGAAGTGGTCTCCGAATTCGACGCGGTCCCTCGCCCTACCGCCCGTTCAATGGGGCGCCACCCCGAACGAATGTTTTGGGGAGTAGAAGGCCCAAGCGGACCGACACCGCCGCTTTTGATATGAGTGGGCTCAGAGGTGGACATAACCCCTCGCCCTGTCTCCTGCTTGACGGAGCGCCATCCTGGACGAATGTTTAGCATGCTTTTAGGTTCAACTGATTTGGCCCTGGTTGGCCGTGGAGGGATCATTGGTCGCTGAGGTTCCTTTTGTGAACGGGTCCTTGAAATCTTCTCCGTGGGGTGTGATGATTGTCGCAGCAGAGTCGGCGGCCTCCTATAGAGATTCAGGTGTGTCTGAGTGAACATAACGCTCAAGCTTGGTAACAAACCATTCGGGGTCGAACTCTCCTCCTGGGCCATATTTCGATTTCATCATCATTAGTTGGCCGAGCTCGCTGATAGAGGTAAAGATTTAACGACGGACGGTAATGGGCGTGACGCACTGTTGGAGGCGGCGGCGTCCTTCGCCCAATCTTGCGATCTCTTCCACGATCTCTCGAGCTTCCGTAGCCAACGCGTTGATGAAGTCTTCCCGAAGCTATAACAGGTGATACCCGTCACAATGCGCTGGAATCAAGGAGAGCACCAAGATACGCGCCCTCTGAAAGCTGTAAGGTAGTTGCTCGCGATCACCACTGTCATCCCTCTTTTGTTGATTCTCGTTGCTGTTGGTCTCCCCCTTCATACAGTCTTCCAATCGTAATTCATTAGCATCGTGGCGCGAGAGCCGGGACAAACGGCTCACAGCCTAAGAGCACATCCAGTAGTTCGCTTTGCCTTGCGTTGTACATTTGCAACTCGTCCAGTAATTCGAACGCTGTATCCTGTCCTCAGCACAAAGAAGCTTGAAACATATTGTTATGACTTGCCACCGGGCATGTTTGTCGGTTCGTCCTCAGGCTGCCGTGGCCTCGGTATCAATTGCTGTTCAACGGGTCGCGACTTCATTTTTGTCAACTCGGGGACTTGCTTGTCATCCTCCTGGTTCTGTCGAAGCAGGACTGTTAGTTGATCGCGCAACTTCCGATATCGTTCGGGGATGGCCATCTGTCCACCCGCTCGTTCATCAGAGGTAACCAAGCCAGTTTCAGATGTTGCGTTCACAACACGTTCATGCTCAAGTTGTCCTGGTTGACCTGCTAAATGGAATGCATCCCTTTCACGAATCATCTCGTCTCGTTCTGTACGAAGCACATCCAGTATATCGGTGGCACGCCTAGGGTCAAGGTCTTGTGTCACCATCACGATCGAGTCGGCTATCGACTCGTGGTCCAGGCTATGACGTGGTGGGTAACCATGATGAGTTTGCTTGCCGGGATCGATTCTTTGGATGGCCTTGCTTGGTCCTGGGTGTCCAGAATGAGGGTCAGCCACCAGTCGATACCACTAGAAATCAATATCAAAGGAACTTACCCTGGGTCTGAGTGTGTGGGTAGGCCACGCGTTCAAGAGTGGAAATCATGTCATTGAAAGCTTGAATGGCCTCATCTTGCTGCCCCATGCCCTGCAGCGCTGCGAATTTCCTTTCGTGTGCCAGGAGTGAGAGGGGGTTCGACGCAATTGCCTTCACGAAGCGTTGTTAGGCACATCAAACGTGAAAGAAACAGTAGTAACCATACCTCGTTTGCGTCGTCCAAAGCATCATCCCATGCACCCATCGCGGCATGAGCCTTGCTCCGCTTAACCAGGATACCGTCACGTGTAGTTGCACTTGTCGGACCCATGTCTAAAGCCGTTGAATACTGAGTAATGGCTTCAGTGTGGTTGTGTGACGCTAGCGCGCCGTCGCCGAGCTTTTCCAATGACTGAACACACTGTCGAGTGAATGCTAAAAATAGGATGTATTATATTGATTGACACGAACAAAGTTTTCACACTCACTAGTAAACCATTCAGCGTTATCCTTTCTCATTCTTACAACCTCCCCGAAATCGCGTATCATTATCTGCAGCGATTCCGCTGCCTCGCTAGTGCGCCCAGTGAGATGCAACACCTCACACTTCTTCCGGCAGATACTAAATTGGAGATCATCAAACTTCCAGCCGCACATCTTGGATCGCTATGGCTCAACAAAGGCCGTAATCACAATGTACTGATGATCGCTTACCAATGAAATGACCTCCAAGCCTGGGTTCGCAAGCAATGGTTGCAATGACTGGACACGTGCCAGGAGTTGCAATGCTCTATCGTGATCCTTGTTCTCCGCTGCCAACATCGCAAGCCGACTGTACATCTCTGCCTGTGTATGTCATGATACGCATAAACTTTTACAGTTGTCCGTTCGAAACACTTGCCTGGGCTGCGGAACCGGCCGGCTTGACTTCGGATGGGCAGTGGTCGATCAGGTCGGCAATGCTGGCCATACTTTCAGCATGGTACCCGACTTCAAACAACACAATAGACTGTAAGCGTCAGAAAAATTACAGTAACCAACATATATGCTCAGGTGGCTCATACTCACCTTGAGAAACAAGACAAAGATCTTGTCACTGCTGTCACACTCACAAAGAGCGACATTAAAAGGATGTAGCGCGAGACCATATTTTTGCTGTCCAAACAACGCAAATCCTTTCGCAACGTGAGCAACCACAGATGGCTGGATATCAATTGACTGTCACACAACCATGTCACCACATGAAAACCTTTATAGAAGGATACAATGCTAACTGTTTCAGCGTCTCTCAATGCAGCATCCCAGTGGTGCAGACGTGCTCTAATGAGCGCTCGATTGGCAAATGCAGCATAATCAACGCCATTAGATTGGATAATTTGCCTAGATAGAACTTCTTCGGCATCATTCAACTTATCTTCTTTCCACAGTTTGCGCACTGCATCATTGGCGTCTGTCAATCGTATTGAGGAATCGCTGCGTGCAAAACAAGTTATGTTGTTGAAACAATTCTAATAGTACATTAACAAAACCTACCTCAGGTTTTGAAAGAACACAGAACCTAGCGCAAATGAGTTCCATATCACCACTTGGCACAGATGACCCACCGTTTTCTGTTACTAGTCGATAGTTTTCAGACATTATGCGTTCTAACTGGCCATCACAGCCAAGATCTTCAGGCTTCAATACTTCCTGTTGTGTCTGATGGTTAAATTTGCACCAATGCAGTGAAAAACCAACAACGAACCGTTTTGAACAAAACACACCATTGGCTGTCATGAGTGACCGCAACGGATGCCGAAGGTTCCTATTAGAAAGTGTGACCTTCTGGCACGGAGATGTTCCAAACGTACGAGACGAACCCTCCTTAGCAAATACTGGTTGACGATGTCAGAAGGATGACAGCTCTGCATACCTATCAGCATCAAGAGAAATATGTCTATAGTATTGGGGACAGACCTGCAACATATCCGGTACATGACTGACCATCACACGCCCACCGACGTCCATGTCATCCGGTGCCAAGTTTGCTCCCGAGTCCTCTGTGAGGGAATTGGTCTCTGCCGGCTCTCTGGGTTCCTTATTTCCATCGCTTCTAGATACGAGCCTGCTCCAAAGCTTTTCAGCCCGGGAGCGGCCTTGGCTACCACTGAAAAATTTCGTAGACTTTGAGCTGGTCTGTGAAGCGGGTACTTTGACTTCTACCCGCTGCCCGCCGAGAATAGTCTCTCTTATCGCGATCTTGAACCCACTGACGAATACAGTTTGGTTTGGGACTTCGGTCCAATCGCCTAGCGGTCCGACACGCGAGTGCAATGCACGCCTTGTCTCCCAAGTGTATGATGCGGAAATATTACCGTGTCTAGTCTGGCCCGCTTTAAATTGCGCAGGGAATTCTGTTCCACCAGCCTGAGAAGTTCCGTGAAATGCAGCAACAGACCAGGCGTGTGCCTTATGACACGCCGTAACCAGATAAAGTGAGTCACGGGTGATGAGACGACCAAGCTGCTCCTCAGCAAACTTGTACCAAGCAACCCCATTTCGAATTGCTGCATCCCTGAAAATTCTCCTTTTCAGCAGGTTATAGCTCTCGGCCCCTTCCGGAAGAATGAGGAGCGCGCCTTCACTGGAGGATAGACTAAATTCATATGTCAAAGGCCCAGGGTTGTGCCAATGGTCGGCTCTTCAAGACGTAAATGAAGACTCGGTATCAGAGCTCGTACGCTTGCCTCCTGACAGAAAATTCAACACTTACCCATCCCTGTCCTGAGGTGGTTCGATAATTCTGAGTGTTGTTACTGACGATGTTGAAATGACGCCTCCGGGATTCTCGGCGTGGGGATAAATCGCAACATCCACCTCGTCTAGCTTGATGGGTTCGAAGTTGTCCGGCACGCCGTTTACGCGATGAAACGGGTCCTCACGAGGAAGACAAATATTGAAAAAAACGTCGAAACTTCCGTTTTCCGGGACAATGACGCCAACATCGCCAATTCTGAGGCCTTCCCGACGATAACGCAGGAACTGGTTGCCTGGTTCCGGAGTCCAGAGAGGATATCCGTAGTTGAATGGAAGCAAAGATCTTGCGTATACCCGCGGAGGAGGGTCAGACATGCCTCACTAACAAATCCAAGCTGGAGACGACCCTCCCGGGCGAGCGCTCGTTTTCAAAGGCTTGAGAATTATGTACGTATATATCGCGACACTTGGGCGCCCGCCTTAGCGTCGGTGCAGAGGCGGCCCATTACTCACTTGAGGTTTCAAGCCCTACTATCACCGCTGATCCCCGTACCCGAATATACGCAGGCCCAAGTTGCATCCTCAGTGCCCTGGAAAGTGGTCATCCCGCAGTGACAAGATCTCTGAAGTTTAGAAGCGACGGCAATAGTCGACAACCAATGTTATCCGAACCATCGTCGCCGACATTGCCTCCTGATCCTCCCTTCTCATCGAGTAGGTCGTCTATTTCCCCCGCCGTCTCCTTTCCGCTGACGACTTTACAGAATCTGATGACGCAGTTCGCCCGGAACCCATCACTATGATCACTATGAGTACCCTCCATGACATGTTGGCACGGGTACTTGAGCAGACCAATTCTCTTTGGCAAGCACAAGCAATGACGAACCAAATCCTGACCGAGCTTCGACGGTCGATACCTGCGCCACGACAGAGCACGGAGACCAATGAACACTTGCAGACTGTAGACGCCCAGGCAGGAACGTTGGCGTACAACCAATGTGTAGATGTACATCCGCCCCCACGACAAGGAATGTCAGCACAAGACATCACACATCAGCTAGATTCCATTTTACATGCTGGTCGCGAACAACATTCCACACTTGGGCATAGCGTACGCACCCACCATAGGGAGGATGATAGCGAGGAAGTGAGGCTCTCATCCCTCCTGTTTTCCGCCGAGTCCATGCTCGTTGAACGCTACATCATGTCTATTACTCCGATAATCTATTGACTAATTTCATCCCAGGTATCTTTGGGTCATCCTACCCGATTGATCATCCCCGTCGACTCTCCGGAGGAAACTCGGTTACCGGAAACTCGACACGGTAGTGATTTTGCTGCCATATCCCCGTCCCCAATAACCAAGGGGGAAGTAGACCGACCACCAGATGCACTCAGCCATAACTCTTTGTCAACAAGTCTACCTTCTCGACCGACCAACATCATCCCCGAGGACACTTTACGTACAAGCCAAGAACGAATACATACAGAAAGTGGATCTTTGATTCCACTCCGTCAAGACCCTGATGGGACATCAACCGTTGGACCGACTCAAAGTATCTTACAAGATGCAACCTCTGAACGTGCTTCCAACCCTCTGGAAGTCACAGAAAGAGAAAGGGAACAAACACACCGGGGGCGAGAATCGATCGATATAGGCCGCGATCCTGAAGATATACACAAAGTCCGTGAAATTGAAATTGTAGCTTTCGAATAAGCATCACTCATTCGCGGTTTCAGCTAGATATCAAGCAGCGGTTTCCTTTCCTTGCAGAAAGTATGCCACAGCCAACGCCCTTCACAGAACGAATTTCGAATCAGGCATTGCGCAATCAGCTGACTGACCTCACCAACTGGATTCGACGAATATCATCTCTGTGCGAATCGAGCAAAGTTTTGACAGAATATCAATGGATTGAGAGATTGCGTCGGAAGGAGGAATACGGCCAACAGACACAGCAGTTGATGGGGATGATTTCGTGGCTTGTAGAAGAGCGAACGGCGACAAATCGACGCAAAGCGCAGCAAAGGCAAGCGACGGGAGGTGACCCAAGCATATCGACACCAAAAAGTCAAGGTACCGCTCAACACCCAATACCGTGGATAGGGATTGAACAAAGTTTATCAGAAATCCAGAAGCGGAACACGGATTACAAGGAACTACTCCAGAGTTTTGCAGAAAGTAAGCAGTTGCACTTGCGACAACCGAAGGACGTTGGTTGCCCACAACTATCCGTTTAGCTTGGCGAGCAGACTGTGAGAAACGGGATGAACAGCTCATCAAAGCCGTTCGTGCTACTGCCAACGAGCAGGTCCATTACAACGTTCAAGCCGTACGCATATCATTCTCTCGCTACGCAGCGGTGCGATTAACGCTGATTTCTCATAGTATTTGGATGAATTCACCAAGGCTCTCAGCATTGAAGTCCGTATGCTCACAGGCGAAATTGGCAGCCTACGTGAGGAACGACGGCGTGTCCAGCAGTATGGCATCTTTTTTCTACTGTCCGTTGAGCGGCGATGTTTATTTCCCGACAGCGAAATTGGGTATCTACTCTCGATGCATTCTACTCTCGTTCCAGGTGGAGAATTCGGTATTGAATTGTTCGTGACTCTGCACACCATCTAGACTGTTATCTTATGTACTCCAGACCGCCCGAAAATTCTCCACCCCAAGCATGGCCATCACCGGCGGGTATCCCTCTACCTGAAAGTCCACAACCTTGCTCGGGGTGGCATCCGGTCT
This sequence comes from Sutorius aff. eximius, assembly GCA_038088915.1. Taxonomy (NCBI): domain Eukaryota; kingdom Fungi; phylum Basidiomycota; class Agaricomycetes; order Boletales; family Boletaceae; genus Sutorius; species Sutorius aff. eximius. The sequence goes on from JBBPJV010000186.1 coordinate 20,550, forward strand.
CGTTGCGAAGAAAACGTCACCCTTCCACACAAGCACCACACCAGGACCCACCCCCAAGTCCTGCAAAACGTGTTCCTTCATGGGCCACATGGAGACGTACGTTCTTCCTTGCTTTACAAGCCTTTCGGCCCTCCGATACACGCCTTAGCCGATCCTGCCTTGGCCCCCCCATCTATTGGGCTGGACCGCGGAAGTCCGGGGTTATTCGGACCTCGATCGCCTAGTAACGGCAACCCGCGCGCTCTACCGCCTGGGGAAATTATTAATAATGGCAAAAAGCCTGATCCGCCAGCTTCACATGCCCATGCATGGTCTACGTGGCAACGTACGTTCGTCCTTGCTTCATAAGCTTCTTAGTTCTTTAATACTTGTGAAGCCAACCCTGCATTGGCTCCCACTCCGCCATCTGTTGAGCCGATCCTTTTGGTGCCTGACCGCGGAAGCCCAGGATTATTCGGACCTCGCTCGCGGCGTAATTCATATCACGACTAACGGACTGAGGAGTCCAGTCTGCCAAATTCGAGTCCTCATACATTCTCTCGCCGATTTATAACGGTGTCGGACGGTCGTAGTAACTGTGTTGTATCAACCGCCGTGGCAGCGTAGAGAGAGAGAGATGCCAGCGCTGGTGCTGGTGGCAGTATAGCGGAGTAGCGGAGTAGTCATTTCACCGCCACTGCTCGGGGTCTCCACCGCTCAATGAAATCACGTCCTCGAGGTCAGAGGCACCATCCGCACGCCCATCGACAGCTGTGCTCGCACCCACGTCACCCTTGATACTAAATACTTCCTCGAACGCCCGGGATTCTATCACACCAGCTGCCCTCCCCGCCTCGTCCGTCTCGTCGGTCCAAGCAAGCCCCCAGCACAACCTGAACCCCCTCTCGTTCCCTCCTCCGCATCCGTCCCCACGATACCGACAACTACCATCTCCTATCGTAATGAAGACGTCTGCAAGAACTATGTTATCCACGAGCTCTCCCAACCCATTCCTCCCAAACCCACTTGGAAAGAAACGAGGACGGCTGTGTTTGGGGATCATGTGCAGTGGGACGAAGTGAAGGTGTTTACGAGCAAGGGCTGGCCGCTGGGTGAGTGTTCACGTTTTACATCATATGTTGCTTTGTTCATTTCCTGTATTTCTATTTCCTGTGTCCACCTATCCTGGTACTAAACTAGAATCCCCCCGCGACGTATTCCTCCTTGGCCATCGATCAGCTAGGCCGGTTCATACGTGCCCTATCACAGGTCAACCCGCCAAGCACCGCGACCCGAGAACGAACGTTCCGTTCGCCAACATCGGCGCACACGACGTGCTAACAAAGGTGTTGGGGAGGGGTCACGTGTGGTGTAGTGCGCTGGGGTGTTATGTAGGGACGGGTGAGATAAGTCGGAGTCGTAACGGTCCAGGTGGGGAAGCTGAAAGGTCTGGGAGTGGTTCGGACGCGGGTACAGGTGTGGTTGAAGTTGGGGACGGGAACGGGACGGAGGTGGTGGAGGATCGAACCGCAAAACGCCGGAAGATCGAGGTTACAGATGAATGATGGACACTGGTGGCCCCGGCAGCACGACATACCGCTTTGTTGCGTTTCTGCGGACGTGTGTCACCCACTGCCAGGTTACAACCGTGAACCAACCATCCAGGGAGCTAGTGTATCGTATTATAACACCTCAGAAACCCTGACAATTGTAAACCCACCAGATGGTCGGGAGTTAGCTTCATACTGGGCTCCCGAAATCTAGTCACCAGCCTGAGAAACCTGTTCCTGTGGTCCTCTTACCTTCAAACATGGTTTCGTCAGAGAAGGGGGCATCGAGATCGATCTCAAGACGTCAACAAGGGTACGGGTAACAATCGTTTCAGTGTGGAATAGGCTGAACCGCCAGTGAAGTGGCCACTAGTGTTACAGCCCGAACATTCCGAACTCGTCTGGCCAAGTAGCTGCCATAATGTGCTCCGTTGGCCATATCATCACGACACAGTGACCAGTGGCAGCCGCTACTAAGCCGCAGCTTTGCACGTCCTTATTGAAGCTGTGATTTTCCGGGGAGTCGCTTCTCGGAGGCTGGAGGGGGCTGGCAATACGCCATCGCACCGCCAAGATTGAATTATGATCACCGCCCAACGCCGCAGCTCCAGCGCTTATACCTTCTTTTCTCGAACCTCTGGCCTTCCTGATCGCTGTTGCGGTATGATGGATCCTCCACCGCAATTATATGCAAAACATCTACTACCCTTTGGTTACGGATACCCTCTGTGGACGCCAGAACCTTCCCATGAACTTTTGATGCGTCGTCAGGACGGTCTCCGGATTGGTGATGTTGGTGTCATTGATCTAGAGAACGGTAGCTTCGATGTCTTCTTCAATATCTGTCTTCCGCGTGAACATCCCTTGCACCAAGTCACCGGGGTACCCGACAATTTCTTGCCTATCCAGCTTGATGAATGGGATATTGCTACCTTCCCTCATGCCGAGTACCCTGGTCGAGTTATTTCGACATCTTCAGTGACAGCCAGGTCTACCGAGCCATCAGGAGATGCCTTATCTCGGTGCGTCACATCTCGTTCCGGAGAGAACAAGCGTCCGGGCCAATCACGCTGACTGAACATCATCGAGAGCAGGCCTTATACATACGACTTTAGTCTCTCTTCCAGCGAAGGCGCGCTTCTCATTCTTCCCAAGGGCGCCGAAAGCTACAAACTCCGGAAGAGACATATGTTCAGGGATATCGCAATTCGGAATGCAGCCCGCTGGTACGACTTCGCCGAGCAACACCTTGGCCGCATCATCACCCATGACTCCCTCTATTTAATCACTGGGTTCTACAAAACGAGGTCCTGGTCGGTTGCAGCGTTCCATCAAGCTACTGGTACCACCGAATCGTCCGCACAGTTCAAGGCAGCACATGTTGGAGAGGGGAATAATATGTCTTACACGTGGGAAACGATGCGTGCGTTGGACTGGCGTGTGGGACCACAGATTGATGTCGGGATCCCGAATCAGTCTGTTTTCATCAGTGGTTTCAAAATTGCTCTCAGAGAGGGCTTACTGAGGAAGAAACGGGTTGAGGTCGAGGTAGACACCCCGCCTGCTTTGTCGCGGCTGGCGAAGTTCTCTGGTGCAAGTAACGGCCCGAATCCTTCCCGCTCCGGGAGCCTTTGGAGGAGACTCGTATCAAAGGATGGTAGCGAAAGCAGGGAACGTGCTGAGCAAATGTTGCCAGGGGGTCATTCAACCGAAGATGCAAGCACAACGGTCTTGTCAACTGTGGAATCTGACAATTCGCACCCCACGGGGCATATCACGGTTAACCACATGCCGCAGCCTCTGCGGGTAAATAGATGACACACTCTCAAGCTTCCACAAATGCTGACAAGGATGTCCAGAGCCTCCACCCATCCGATGTTGTCAACAAGTACTTGCTGAGCAAGGTATGTTGCAGTCTCATGAATTGATGAGGTTGGATGACCGTGCCTGTTACTCTCCAGGAACCGTCGGCAAGCGTTGCTGTCACCCATGACGACCAATGGAGTATCCTGCTTGAAAAGGTTCGTTTGGATCATGCTGGATTCAATCAAGTAACCCATTTGCATATACCAGGGCTTACTGAAGCCGGAGGATCTCGGTCACGAAGACAGGCTAGAGCGGCTGGTGTCCGAGAATTATCGCCGGATCTCGCAAGAGGGTAGGTATCTTGTGCTGGTGACCTGTCGCGCATAACTCACTTGATTCAAGGCGCTGTGTGCTTGCAAAGTCTCCGGCATGTTATATCTCCTCTTGGACTGGATCTGTGGACCATGCTGACTCTCACACGCCTCCTGGTGAACAGCGACTCGTCCATACTACTGATGGACACCGATAGTACCGTTCGTGAAGCATGGAAAGAAGATAAGCTACATGACGCGGAAGAAATACTATCGAGGTACCTCATCCGTCACACGGGCAAAGATCATTCCTTGTTTGCGGATCGAGCGCTTATCCGCGCACGTCTGCATCATTGGGATGCAGCACTGAGAGACGCCACAATAGTCAGTCGTATGCTCTTTTATCGATCCCCCCAATGTGACCCTGTGGTGTACAGTCCATCGACATCCAACCGTCGGTGGTTGCTCACGTTGCCAAGGGGCTCGCACTGTTCGGGAAAGAAAAGTACGAACTTGGAGTTGAAGCCTTCAACCTTGCCCTCCAGCAATGCGACATCCGTGATAGAGATATTGTGTTGTTGACCAAGGTGAACTACATTCCCATGTCCGCCAGTGCGCTTTACACTCCTTTTTTGTCAGCATATCGCGTTGTTTGAGGTTAAGTATCATGCTGAGAGCATGGCCGGTATCGCGGATATGATCGAGCGCTGTCCGGTAGAGGCCAAATTCGCATGTTTGTCTGTTCAGGTAATCGTTTTTTCGACAGGTGACCGGCAATCCCATCAGATGACATCCGTAGGCAGAAATGTACGTCCGGCTCGCAACGCTCGTAGTCAAGAATGGGGACTACGACGGGGCACTGTATCTCTTGTCGCGAACACAGTCGCTTGGGCCATTTCGCGCCGTCCCGGACCTGGACATCATTTCTTTGGTAGGCACGAGTCCACAGCATCATCGCGTATGTTGATGATTTGTAGATCTGTGGCTGGAGTTTCGATAATCTCCCGTTTATCATTCAGCAACGAAGGTGTGACGTTTTGTACGCCGCTGGGCGCATTAAAGAGGCGGTGGAGTCGCTTCGGACGGTGATTTACGACTCTGGAGATGATGTACGAACGAGAAAGGAGAACACGACCTGGTTCGCTGGTGAGCGACTCAATTCATGGCGGTGTTAATTTGATACGATATGCCCTGCCTAGATTTTAAGCAACAATGCCTGAGGTCATTGGAAAGTCTCGGTGACAAGGCAACAGCATCGCAAAATCATACCGAGGCGATCGCTCATTATTCAGTGGTATTGAGCATGGGCCCGGAAACACGCCAGGCCATCCTGATCAAGCGGAGCAAAGCATACGCAGCGGCATATGTATGGGCTAACGCGCTCGAAGACGCGGACGAGGTATGTCCATTATGGTTCATGGCTTCGGTTTGTGTTCAACATGTTGTATATTGAGGCGATTAACTTGGACACGCTTTCTCCCTCGGGATATGAGAGGAGATATGAGGCGTTGAAGGGGATGGGTCGGAACGACGAAGCCATCCAAACGTTGAATGATATGTTTTCTATTCTCGAACGACCTGATGCCACGCAAACACAGGGTGACTCTGTTTTTACCCGATAACCACAAGTTCTAAAATGCCTTGTCAGATATTCATACGAAATACAGCAGTGTGCTGCAGTTGAAAACAAAGTTCCGACCCGGTGAGAGTTCGCTTGTGAAGCCAGTCGTCACAACCCCACAACCTCCAAGCCAAGACGAGACGCTTCGAGCCCAGAGTCTCCCTGCACGACACCTCGAACAGCAACGGAGTGATCAGCTTGCCGAACTCGTTGCACAAATCACTACCTTCAGAGAGCAGCTGTGCTCGCTAGATGGGACCATTTCGGATCGCGATCGAGTCTTGTTCGATCAATTGACAGAAGTCCTCGCCATAATATTACGGATTCCCCGTGCGCAAGGAACGGCGATACCGCAAGAAGATCGTAGGAACCAAGTTACGGGAAGCATGTCTAGTAAGTAGATGATGGTTAATCATGACGCTTATATAGTACTAAACTCCTGACAGCACCATCGTATGGAAGTAAACAAGTATCAAATCCAAGTGTTCCGAGCATAGCAGAGCCCCTCCTTGATCAATACCTTCCCGTACAGCCCTCCCCAGCTATTCTCAAGCCACCCCCTCTGCAACATTCTGCGGAAGTGCCTGGGTACGATCAAGATACCCAGCGTCATGAACTTCGGGAAAAGCCTCCTCAGCCTGATCACGAGCACCGAGAACAGACAAGCAACCCTGAGATTGGCGATTGGCAGTCTAGTGATGCCATAGTTAATCCTCCACCGCAACGTCCAAGCGACCTTCCCGAAAGGCTTTCTACGATCGAAGAGGGCGACGAACGCTCTCGATTTATATCCCCACGAACACAAGAAGTTGCTGGACGCCGGTCTAGCGGATGTCTGCTGTCGCCTCCTTTGCCGGCTGCTGATCCCGCGCCAATGCCACGTCCGATTACCACAACCAGGAATCTGACCGAGAGGATTAGAAGAGGATCGCCAGACTCCTCTGATGCGGAAAGCCTTGATTCACACCAGGAGCCGGAGCTAAGGAGAGTTTCTTTTAGAATAGACACCCACGGCTACTCCGACCCAGTGTCAACGACTTCAGACGAGCTACCTGCACGACGTGAGCGGTCTTCAGCTCTCCGGTATTCAAGGCGCTCCGAGAGAAGATTTCGAAACCCTGGAAACCTTGGTGAAGCTCCCACTGAGTCCCAGGCGCCCCAAAGAGAGGTAGAGTCGTCTCCTATCCATAGAATCGAGTAAGCACTGATATGTTCCACAGACGGCTGTTCCACTCGTTGTTCCTACGAGCACTTATGTACAGCAACCAGGTGTCCTCGCTCAGCCACTAAGTTATACCGTGGTGCCACCCGGTCCTGTGAGTTCATTGGGCGACTGTTTCGCCCCGTCAACGGCTACTAACTGATCAATCCTCGCAGATCCTCGCGCAACCTCAGGCTCCCCTGTATGACGCGCTAGTCGAGATTTTGAGGGTGAGTAGGTCGCCCTAACACTTCGCTCGCATTAGCAGTCATAAACGTGTGCACTCGAATAATACCAGGAACAACGGCTCACACATCGTGCGAGTATCAATCAACAACAAGAACTGACGAGGCAGATGCGGGGTTTCAATGCATGGCTCATGGAAGAGATGCAAACCCGACCGACCGAACTGCAGAGCACGGGTGCTGGGTCATATTACCATTTGCCAAGGCCCGAGGAAATGGCGGACTATCCCCACGCCCATTCTTACGAGGGTGCAAGCGGTGTGGGATCCAGTGAGTGTTCGTGTCGCGGCCTGATGCTGATGCCGACATTGGTGCGATGTTGCTGCATGTGTGCTAACCCGACGTTCTTCAGTTGGACGCGCTCACAGTGGAGTTAGCACCCTGGTCGACATTCCCCGGGTTAAATCCTTCTCTTCCTCGTCCCGTAGGACTTCAACGCTCTTTCAACCCCCACAATCGCCCGCGCAGCAGCCAGTTGATGTCTCTTCGGGTCTCACTGTACATGGACGATGGGTATCCACCATCCCGCACCCTTCCGGCACTTCAAAAAAGGATCCATCGCCCGAGGATTCCCCCAGGAAGCCCCTACACAGTACATTCGTGCCGGTCACGCCGAGGCTTCGCAGCCGTAGGTCGTTGTGATGCCAGACCGCGGAAGTACAGAATTATCCAGACCCCGCTCGCCGCGTGACAGCTATGGTGATCAGAAAGTCAGAGAGCAGACTTCGTAGGAGATTTCGTTCCCCCAGGTCCATGACTCAGAACACAGGGCATATTTTCTGTCCCGAGGTTGCTATCCCAGCTTTGCATTAGTTACAGAGATATCCTGGTTTGCAATATGTAAATCCGAACCCAAGTCGATCTTCCAAAATCGTATGTTACTCAATAGTTATCTATTCGACTAGCAAATATCTGAGTCACGCGAGAGATAAATTAAGCCACATCGTCCCCAAAGGTGCACAAATTTCAGTGACACACAGTCTGGGTTGGGCCTGAGTACGGTCGACGTGACCAGGGGGTGATATTGAGAGTGCGTTCAAGGCCAACGTGACATGCCAGGCCGACCAGATCGTCAGGCCTACCGAGCGAGTCTCGAGGATTCGATAGCATTCATTTATGAAGCCAAACATTAAACGGTACAAGGGAAAGAAACGTATACTTGGAGAATTAGGCGCCGACGTGTACGTATATGATACGTTGATCTAACGGCACATCCTTCATCGTTCTCAACGCCTCGTTCAACTCGAATGCTGCGCGGGTATGGTCCAGGCGACCAGACGTATCCTTCATGCGCTGGTAAAGCATCGACGCGATCTTGATCGCACTGGCATCCTCTACATACCCCATTGTCCCAATCACAGACCGAAACCTAGCGAACTGCAGCGCTGACGAGAAATGGACCGACCCATCTGTGCCCCCTACACAAAGGTAAGAAAACGCGAACTCGGGATTTTGCAAATTGCACTGGATGATTTGTTGGATAGTCAGGCGACCGTCTTGAAGAAGGAACGCGGACTCGAATGGTCGTTGGCGGTCGGCGATTACGTGACAGGCAAAATGCGCCCAGTTGCTCTTGCTAACTCTTCGGTGACCCGAGCGATCGAGGATTCAGCCCCCTCGATACATGCGAACTCGAGGCCATCGACGTGGCACCCAATATTGGTTAGCTCGGTGTCGTTGGAAACGAGCTTGGTCCCGCCAGGCGCTCTCACTGAACCTATGGCGACGAAGCGTTTAACCCTTGTCGCAGCGTTCGATGGATCATTCCGTCTAGCGTGGATGAGAGCGGTGAGGGTGCGAGTGTAAGACGAGATATACAAATCAACGAGACCTCGTCGATGCTTCCTGAAGACAGGTAGCGTGCAGGAGGAGTGCAGAGAATCCAGCAATCGGGCACCACCGGATACGTGTATGAGGTGGTTGTATTCTCTTCAGAAAATCAACAATGGGGGAAACCACTCCGTCCCAGAGCCTCCGCAAGTTAATGGCATGATTTCTCGCGGACTCCATTCGCCATTTGGATACGGTCGAGGCACAGAACTGAGACGACAGTTCTCGGACACTTTCTTGCGTGATTGATAATGGGATATGAACAGGGTTCCGGTTGAGTAAGACAATAAGAGCATCACAACCGTGCTTGCTCGCATTAACGATAATGATCGGACCCTCGCGGGCAGCCTCTCGGAGATCGGCAAAGAGTGGGGGGAGAAGGAAACGCGGGAACCCAGGCAAGTTGCGGATACGAGTTAAGACCCTCTCCATTTCTGCGTTGATATTGCACATTTGATCGTGCTGGTCGGCACCAGGGGAGTTAAGCGCCTTTCGGACGAGCAGGGTCAATTGCATAAACTCGTCCCCCAACATTTTTCCTGCTGGGCCAGATACAATGACATCATCGAGTGGGGAATAGAGGTGAGTGAACTGGCTCCAAAAGAGATTTTGACCATGCTCCAGAAGCTCGACTGCATTTATAAGGGAGCGATTGCGAAGGCAGGTTGAGAACGCATCCACTGCAAGCGATGATGTAAGAGTCCTGAAGACTGTAAGATGTCGAGTTGTGGGTGGTAGAATAGTCAGGTGACAACTGAGTAGTCGAAAAGTTGTTTCGTATGCTGAAAGTGTTGTGGGATGCTCGAAGTCTTCAGCTGCACGGACCCATTCTCTTGCAGCGGCTAGATCAGCGGAAAACACCAGTTGTGGCAGTTGTGCCAACTTAGCATAGAGACTGAATAGCTCTTGCTTGTCCTCCAAATGATTCAACAGCGTGAATCGAGTGTTGAGACAGCTTGCAAAGATGTTTAATGACTGCGAGTGTTCTGGGTGCCCTGGTGGGCAAAGCTCCAGTGCGGCTTGGCTGAGGGCAATGGCCTCATTAAAATCCTCCGTCCCCCGGAGTTGCTCAAACCGAATGGAGAGCCGAAGTGCGAGATGAATTAAGGACATTAATCGATCTGGATGACCCGGTGGACAAAGCGCGAGCGCTTCCCGGTCGAGGTCAATGGCATCGCCAAGATCCTCCGTTCCCCCGAGCCGCTTGTACCGAGTGGATGGATGGCTTCCCAGGCTACTCAAAGACATTGACCGATCTGGGTGCCCCGAAGGGCAAAGTATTATTGCTTCGCGGCCGAGGATAATGGCCTCATGGAGGTCAGCTACTCCCTCCAGTTCCTCGTAACGAATGAAAAGATGGCCTGCGAGGGCATTCAAGGACTTGAACCGAATTGGGTTCCCCTGAGGACAAAGATCCAGTGTTTCTCGGTCAAAGGCAATGGCTTCGTCGAGATCTCCCATTTCCCCGATTTGATCGTACCGAGCGAAGAGACAGTCCGAGAGTTTGCTCAGGGACGTTGACCGATCCGGGTGCCCCGGTAGGCGAAGGACCACTGCTTCTCTGCAGAGACTAATGGCCTCGTCGAGGTCGCGCGCCTCCCCCAGATGGATGTAGCGAGCGGAGAGATCACGTGCAAGGTTGGTCAGGAACATTGGCTGATCTGGATGCTCTGGTGGGCGAAGCGTCAGTGCTTCTCGGTCAAGGACAATAGTCTCGTTGAGATCCTCTATTCTTCCAAGCCGTCCATTTCGGGTGCGGGAGTCGATCGCGGGGTTGTCCAAGGATACTGGCCGTGGTAGGTGTCCTGGTGGGCAAAGCGCTAGTGTAATTCGGCTGAGGAAAATGGCCTCATTGAGGTCTCCCCCGAACCAGTTATACCGGGCGGAGAGATGGTTGACGAGGGTATTCAAGGATGTTGGCCGTTCTGGGTGGACCGGTGGGCGGAGTGACAATGCATCCCGGTCGAGGGAGATGGCTTCGTCAGGGTCCTCCGTCCGTTCCAGCTGCGGAAACTGGGCGAACGCTATAATGGCTCTGCTGTGTCAACATGGCACTAAAACCCATATCTACACTCACTGCTAAGCCACTTGGCATTGTCTTTTCTTGTCAACACATCCTTCCCAGGGTCTCGCATCATCGCCAAGAGTGCATCCATCACCTCTCTGAAGCGTCCAGCGATATACGGCACTTCGCACCTTTGCTGGAGAGCGCGGAATTGGAGATTATCGAGCCTCCAGCCGCATATCTAGCATAATCAACACGTGTCGTAGCCCACTACACTCGCACTTACGAACGAAACGCTTTCCAGCTCAGGATTCTCAATGAGTGGCCCAAGTGATTGGACATGTGCCAAGAGCTGCAACGCCCTATCGTAGTCCTCGTCCTTGGTCGCCGACCTCACCTCCCGAACATACATCTCTGCCTACATGCAATGTAGTATGAGACTCCTGGTCAATCTCTTCTGATGTACTTGCCTGCACAGAAGAACATGCCGGCTTGGCCTCTATCGAACAGTGTGTGACCAAATCATCGATACTGGCCATACTTTCCGTATGACACCCAACCTCGAATAAAACAATGCACTGTGATGACAGACAGCTGATAAGCAAACCAACAGACCTGCCAGGCGGTAGCTCACCTTGACGAGCGATACAAAAACCCTTTCGCCCACATCACACTCACGGAGAACCACATCGAAAGCTTGTGTCGCTAATGTATATTGTTGTTGCCCAAACAATGCAAATCCCTTCGCGACATGGGCAGTCACCGATGGCTGGATTTTGATCGACTGTACATCAAAGAGTAAGTTTGGAATATTATGGGACAAAAATAAGGTCCTTACTGTTTCTGCGTCTTTCAGTGCCGCATCCCAGCGGCCCAACCGTGCCTGGACAAGCGCTCGATGGGCAAATGCAGAGTGATCAGGGCCAGTTCGACGAGTGACTTGCTTCGACAGTATTTCTTCGGCATCGTTCATTCTATCCTCTTTCCATGCGTCACGAACCTTGTCATCGATATCCGTGAGTCGGATTGAAGAATCGCTGTCCAAGTGCGTTGTATTGTCAGAACTGTTTTTTCATATCATTTGCACGACTCACCTGATGGATTGCAAGAACACAACACCTAAAACAGTTGAGTCTTGTAAAGCAGCTTGAGATAGAAAGCCCACCATCTCGTGAGATGACTCGATATTTCTCGGACAATATACTTTGAGATCGGTCATCCCGGTCTAGGTCCTCCGGCTCCAAGACCCCCTGATATTTCGAATTACGAGAGTCTGAATGATGTAGCACGACGACGACACCAAACCTTTTCCAACAGAACGCTCCACTGGTCATCATGAGTAACAGCAACAACCGCAGAAGTCTCCTGTAAGAACGCGGTCATTTGCATGTCGGAAAGGACACGAACAGTATATGAGACACACCTTGCTGAGCAAATATCGATTGATAACGTCGGAAGGATGAAAACTCTGGCATATTTGTTAGCACGGACGGAGGGACATTAGTATGGTTATCCAGCAGACCTGTAAGGTCCCGGGTACATGAGCGACCGTAACAATTTCGCCAGTGTTCATATCATCAGGTACTTGAGTCATTCCCAAGTCGTCGACAGCATCCCCTCCGTCTTGTTCTCCACCCTGTCTATTTTCACCGCCACTCTTAGAGGCGATCCTTCTCCAAACGTGCCCAACTTGAGATTGTCGCACCCCGTCGGTGATAAACTTCCCGGTTCCCAAATGAGTAGATGGGGCGTCGGCGTCTATTTTGACTCCCACCTGCTTTCTTCCGAATATGCTATTCCTGATTGCAATTTTGAATCCACTGATGAACACAGCTTGGCTTTGCATATCGTTCCAGTCACCTAGAGGCCCTACACGCCAATGCAGAGAACGCATCGTCTCCCAAGTATATGGGGTAGCCATGTTGCCCCGGCTGGCTGGAGTCGCTTTGAATTGGGCCGGAAATTCTGTTACACCTGTCTGAGACGAGGCTTCGTGGAATGCGGCAACTGACCAGGAGCGTGATTTATGGCACCCCGTAATCAAATAAAGAGAGTCATGGCTGATGATGCGACCAAGTTTCTGCTCGGCGAAGGCGTACCAATCGGCTCCGTGTCGAGTTGCTGCGTCCTTGAAATCATTCCTGTTGAGCAACGCGTAGCTTTCGGCCCCATCCGGGAGGATGAGAAGTGCGCCTTTGCTAGAAGAAAGGCTGAATTCGTATGCAGAGGGGCTCCGCTGGTTAGATCTTGAAGTCAAAAATTTAGCGAGATGATCGAGTACATTTATGTCACAATGGAAGGAACTGCTCACCCATCAGACAGCTCGATCGTCCTCAGTGTTGTTACGAACGACGTCGAAATGACGCTACTAGGATTCTCGGCATGGGGATAGACCGCAATGTCTAGATCATCCAATTGAACCGGCATGAAGTTGTCTGGCACGCCCTTGACGCGATGGAAAGCGTGCTCGCGAGGAAGGCAAATGTCGAAAAAGACGTCGAAGCTTCCGTTCTCTGGGACGATTGTGCCGACGTCTCCGATCCTGAGGCCATCCCCACGATAACGCAGGGACTGGCGGCCTGGGTCCAGAGAGGGTATCCGTAATTAAGCGGAAGCAAGCATGTTGCGTACACTCGTAGAGGAGGGTCAGGCATGGAGTCTCTGTAGTAAGTTGATGGCCGTCGATGTTGAACTCCTCGGAGAGAAGGGGTGGGTGCTCGTCTTCATCCGAAGCTTGGGAAGTATGACAAGGCACAGAACGGTCACGCTTTTCGGTCTGCTACTAGGGTGGGTGCTGTGTGACTAACTTTATTGTTACAGTTGACTTTCTCATAATGTGTGGGTTTTGGACGGTTCCCATCGTTTTTGAGATACGGGGAATAAGGGTATATACTATATAATGTATAATGCATGGACCACATGGTTGCATTATACAATATGAGGTTGGGCGCATAGGTCGGAGACTCGGAGTCCGTCATAGGGTCAGGTGTTGCCAAGGCCCTGTTGGCATTCTGTCTAACAAGAATGGTGCATGCTTCTCACAAATGGAGCAAGCTCCCGAGAAATTTGGGGTGGGCTACATCTCGTGGGCGGGAATGAGTTCATCGCTCGAATTTTTCCACTCCTCTCGTGTTTTCCGTGCTGAGCTTCGTCGCGAGCAGATGCAAAATGCGAAGCGACGACGCTGACTAGTTTCGGGTTTCTGAGGCGATAGTAATAGCAGACCGTGGGGAATATTTGCTATTGTATACATCTCATAATGCATAGGGTTTGGGTGCTTCCCCCCGGTATGCGTTATGAGAAAGTCAACTGTAGTACCAAGTTAGTGAACAATGAGTGGCAGTCGTGCGTTTAAGGCTCGACTGCAGGACCCTCCCCAGCAGCATGAATCCAGACTACTTACAAGTTCAGTTGCATGGCACCAAGTCTTTCACAACCGTCATTGCGAATGTATTACTCAGCCATAAGTTCAAACCGTAGCACAAGAGCACACAACCCAACTCGGCAACACCCTAACAACAGATTCACAACTCGATCAACATCTCCTCCCTCCGTTCCTGTGGAGGCGCGGACGGCACCGACGGTGCGTACAGGTCAAACACCTGCGGCGTGCTCGTCGGGGCGGTCGGAAGCGCGGGGAATGACGGATTGAGCTGAGGTTGGGGCGGTGGATGCGAGAGCTGTTGGAGAGCACTTGTAGGCGGGGCGCGCGTGCGGGCGTGGGCGGGTAGGACGTGCGAGACCGTGGACGAGCGCGCCAGCGAAGACTGTGGCGGTGCAGGCGGAGGCGGGGACGCGATCGATGGGCGAACCGAGATCGTGTGAGCGCGTGCGACGGTACTTTTGCCTGGGGAAGTGTGGACGGAAACAGTCGGGGAAGGTGGGGCACGCGATCCCGCAGTCTGTGGTGGATGTGGGACAAGTTGTGGTTGAGATTCAGGGATAAAAGGCAAAGCATTCTTTGGTCCGAGCTCCCGTCTCTGCCCCTCTACTCCACCCAGGTTGTCTGCGGGGGAAAGCGCTTGCGGGATGGACATGGGTTGGTAGCTCTGCGTTGTTTGCGCGCCGGAGAGTAGGGGTTGCAGCAGTGGAGATGACACAGGAAGTACAGGTGACGTCAACTTCGATTGTGGCTCTTGCTCAGCAACGGAAGGGTTGTAGGAATACGAAGGTTGGGAATATGAAGGCCCAGATGTGTTCGACAGCGGAGGCGGGGGCGGGGCATACGATGGCTGGAAAGGAACCTGCGCGGCTGACAATTGTGTGGCTGGGGACAAAGTGGCATCTGGGCGGGGTGGTGCGTATCCGGAGGGTGGTGCCCATTGATTATATACATTTGATCCTTGAGGCTGGACATGCCCGTTTGGGACATGTGCTGGTCCAGTAGGAAGCGTCGACGCCCGCGCTTGTTCCGTGGATGTGCGACGCCAACTTGGGTGGGAGAGCTGATCTGTTAGTAATTTGTCGTAGAGTTTGACTGCCTGCGACAACTTTTCGTGCATCTCGGATAAGAGTTCTATGGTTGGGCAAATGCGAGTTTGATGGATAAGGTTCCGAAAGGGTACGCTGTCCACTTACGTTCTTTTCTGCCTGCATCGTCCAAGCTCATCGCTAGCTTGGGTCTCAGCCCGTTCGCCTTGTCGTACAATTCACTAACGGCGGGATACCGTGACATGTCCCTTCCGCCCTGGGAATGTACCTGCTCAATGGTTTGACTGAACGTGAGAATGGCGTCTGATTCAAGAGGCTCGAGGTCATAGTTCGGGAGCTTAGGTGCAGATGGGTCGAGTGTGACGGTGGGCGGATAGGAAGAAGCGTAGTTCACGTCTTCGACGGACGGTATGTCTTTGGATGCACTTGGTTTTGGCATATTTTCCTCCCTCAAACTCGCCTCGATCGCAGCTCTTAAATCTGGATCGTCCTCGTCATCGGCGATCGCGGTTGTAGGTGGTGCGGACTTTCGTCCGCCTTTGTCAGGGTAGGTTGTACGGTCAATAACGGGCTGTTCCGAGGGCTGTGAGTACGGCTGTGGTTGATACGGGACATAACCGGGATATTTAGTGGATGCAGACGATGCACCGACTTCCTGGAGGGAGAGTTGTATCGCACGTTGGAGCTCTGTGTCGAACTGGTCGCGGGCGCTGCTACTTCGTGGGGCGTACATGCTCGCGGAATGACGATGACCACTGTCGCTGGACAGCCTAAGTATGAACAGTGAAGGACAAACATCACACACGCACGTCCGCTCGCTCTTGCGTGTAAGTTTTGAGTGACAGCTGTCGCAAACCCTAACAGGCTGGATGATACCAAAGTGAGGAAGTGGAATAGACTTGGATGAACACTGGTGGTCGAAGACTTGACCACAGTTGCGGCAGTGGTGTTTCCGGTTTGTGAATGTGAAAGGAGCTCGGCAGCGGAGACAGACATCGGAGTCGATCCATTCTGGGGCAGTGGAAGTATCCACCATGGCTGAGTTGGCAAGGGCGGGGTCCTTCGGAGGAAAGTCATACCCTAGGCGACCTGAGTAAGACAGGGAACGATGACGGGTGCGAGCATACCCTCATTCTTGAGAGTCTTGTAGATTTGACACACATAACTCAGAGAAGGTTTTCCTTCGAATGCAAGGGCCCAGTTCTGGATATGCTTGAGTATATCAGACTTGACAGCATGGTTCAGACCAGGAATCTTGAGGATGGAAACCAGATTGTCGATGAACTCTCTGGAGGCTATTTCAGTTAAGAAGTGATCACCCCCATTCTTGACGCATATGTCTGTCAGCTGGGGCGCGATGAGGGACGCGTGTCGAGGAATAACAAGGGTACTCACGCCAAGGGCGAGAATTTGCACGTTCGGGTTCTTGTGGTTAAGACGGCGCTTAAGTGCGCGCATGGCGTCCTTTGCTGGGGCCGACTTTGAGCGGATCTGGTCGCATATCTCGAGGTTGAGTGCGACGTCCTCAACACCAGATGGAATGAGTTCAGAGGTCGCTTTGTCTAATACAAGTTGGTTAATGGGTGCTCGACGACGACGAGGGTAGTACCTACCGACGGCGTCGTTGATCTGGGACGCTCCCCAGAGCCAGCTGCTCAGCGATGTCATCCTGCTTTGGTGTGGTTGTGCTGGCTCGATTACTTGCTCATGCACAGCCGCA
>JBBPJV010000187.1:0-37156 GCA_038088915.1 Sutorius aff. eximius
CGGGCGAGGGCGGGGGTGTGGGGTTGGTGGTTCCGGGGGTCGGGGGGGGGGGTGGGGCTGTCGGTGTACTCCTGCTTGTATCGGTCCTACAGTATCGATCAGACGAGATGGTGGGGTTACGGTGAGATGAGGTGAGGCGACGGACCTCGGCGCGGGAGAGTGGAAGTAGGCTCGACAGCCCAGAGGGCCACGTGTCGACATCGATGCCTGCACGCAAAAGGACCGCGCGTGCCATGTCCTCGTCGTGTACGATCACGACCAAGGGGATCCCGATCTGGTTGGCATCATGAGTCAGCAGGTTTCGCAATCGCAAGTAAAGCCCCGCTTGATCGTCCTCGACGACCTCTGAAAAGCACGGTTTTCGAGTCTAGACTCTCGACACTCAACACGGACGCACAGAGCATTCAGCGGACCACGTTACCTTGGACTCGGGATTCTTCACCTGGGACTTAAGCTTGAGGTGGATCGTTGTGCCTGTAAGCCGCTCGAAAAAGGCCGGGAACGAGGTATCCGTCCAACCCACATCGACCAGTCGGGTGTCCTCCAAACGCGCATTTCTAGCCCGGTTCTCGACGATCCACTCTCCAAACACGAGCGATACGACGCGAACGCCACTCTGCAGCCACGGCGGCGAAGCCAATCCAACCTTGCCTGGCTGGAGATCCCCGGTGAGAAGTCTGTACAGGGTCCTGTAGTTACGTGAGCGGTCACGGCAAAGGGAGAGGGGTATCGTCCATACCGCTGATGTTCGAAATACGCCCGATGGTGAACGACGTCGGGCCCCATCTTGACATATCCCCGATTCGCCTGGCTATTGTCCTGCGGTGCCTCGAACTCGCGTCTGTTCTTGTTTCGCGGACGTTGCTTGTACGTCGCGATCTTGTCAGAGAGTTCCTGCAGCGAATGGAAGTAGATCGGTGAGAGTGAACTGAACGCGTCCACTCTCCATGGATTCCTTGGGGGTGGCAGGCGGTGCCTATGGGTGAATTCGAGCATTTGTTCGCTCGTCATCAGCAGGTAAGAGGCACCGGAAGGGAGAATCCCTGATGCTATATGAGATCAGCAGGTATTGATGGCTGCACGAGCGTACCCAGGACGAGCTCGACCGGCGCGTCCTGTCCCTGTGGCCGGAAAAGCATGGTTCGCTCAGTGGCAATGGCTTTGGTCATGGGTTTATCATCGTATTGCTTGAACCTGGATGCGAATCGGTACACAAGGAGCCACCCGAGCAGGGGTACCCACCATCCGTTAGAATGGGCTCTATAGCCCGATATCTGGTAGAAGTCCATCTCAGGGATCATGGTGGTATCAAAGAGAGTCTCTGCCACTCTGGTTGCTTGAGCAAGTGTTTTATGCACCAAACGCGCCGATAGACCGCGTCGACACACCGTGGCAATAATGCCAAATTAAGAAAGCCTTTACAAAATAATATCTGCAATGACAATGTTCCCACGAGCTAGCCGAGCCACAATAATGGGCAATTTCTATGTACAATGAAGTCTAATGGGTTATATATATTGTTCCGACATATTCTGTCCTGGTCGTGCGACATCAATCCAGATACAAGTCATGCCTCTCCGTCGGGCTGAGCAGGGGATGGTTCAGATGGCGTCGTTTCATCAGCTACAATACCATCCACAGTCTTTGCATTTTTGCCCTTTCCTGGTGGCGGGGGGTGATACACCTTCTCCTGAATGTGACGATCGTCAGCGTGCAGCATCGATCTGACAACACACGACGACACCCACCTTCTTCTTTTTTGGCTCCTTCTTGGCATTCGGATCCGGATACGCGAGCTGCTCGATCCGTTGCCATTCCTCGCTCGCGAGGAACGCCGCCCGGATGGGCTCCAACAAACTAGTAATCGCATTGCGCACGCTCGCCTTGAGATCACCTGGGTGTATTTTCTTCGCCGCATAGTCGTCCTCCAGCTCCTGGTAGGTCTTGTAATGACTCGGCCCACCACCTTTTTCCCGCGCGATCGTAAACACCGACCCTTCGGGTGCGTCGTCCGTTACGAATGGCTTTTGAGATCCCGTCGATTCCTTGCCCTCCTCCTCGTCTTCGCCCGTATCCCCACGTAATCGCTCCAAGCGGAGCTCGCTTATGGGTATCAGTACGGCCTTGATGAACGCGAGCAGCCCGTTCTCCGCCACGTTGCCTTCCTCACAAAACGCCTTCTTGATCTTTTTCTTCACAGCTTCTGGTGTATCCAAAAAGTCTATCTTGGAATCCGGGTCCGAAGACGACATCTTGCCGCCCATCAGCCCTGGGACCATCGTATTCATCAGATGCGCCCGCTTGGCATAACCCAATCTCGGGAGGTACAACTCTGCATAGGTGAAAATCTTGCGCTGTCCAAGAAAGTTAAAAGGCGTTCAAAGCCACACGGCGACAGACGCGATCCTGAAACCCACTTGATCCGCACCTCCAAACTGAAAATCAACTCCAAGATACTGCTCGTCCAGCGCTTGCAATCCGGGGTAAATCAACCCGCTCAGCAGCGGGCTCTCGACCTGCTTCACAACCTCGGACCCCGCCTTCTTGGCATCATGCTCCGTCACGATCGTACATAGCTTGTAATTGTCCAGGTTGTACTCGCGAGAGAGCTGATAGTCGGAACCCTGCACGAACGTCAGCTTGGAGGTGGGTATTCCGAGCGAGGTGAACACGGCGCGGAGGATGAACTCGTAGTATTTCGTTCGGTGGGCTACGAGGTCGAGCGGCGCTTTGAGGTTGTCGAGGAATGCGTGGACGTCTGAGATGCGTTTGTAGTTGTAGTCAGGGTTATGTTACGATTAGGGTCGACGTACCAGCGAGAAGAATTTTAACCTCTACTCCTGCTCTGAGGAAATCTGCGATCTTGATCAATGGAACAAAGTATCCGATGTGTGCTACGTATGGATGATGAGTCTCTGGCGAAACTTCAGACGATGAGAGACCTACGGCGTCCCGTTGGCGTGGTTCCTACAACGGACCAAGCAAATCGGTCACTTCAATCGGTGACGAGAAACGAGATGCATACCCCAGTAGGCCTTGGGCGATCTGCCCTCGGCAAGAATACCCATGATGATATCACCTCCAAGAACTTCCTGGAGTCGGCGAGTGATCAAGTGGTACTTTTTCGCTGCTTGTCCTTCCGATGCCATCCCGGATCAACGAACGTGGTGGTAAGAGGGAAAGGTGTGTAAGTGAGCGAGTGACTCGAATTGCACCGGATAATCAGCCTGACTATTTGCCACGTGCTATACTGATTGGGTCTCGGAGCGGAAAGGGGTTTGATTCAACTTCTCGATTTTATCTACTACCTTGATAGTTTGTTGTATTACTACAAACTCCGCCTACCCGGCAACCGTGACCACCATCCCATCGTTCTACAAAAGAGAATCACTACATCACATGCTCCCCCACTTACCAGTGGACTTGGGACCCCGACGGTCCGTCCCAAACAACAAAGGAATGCTCGAGTTGCTCGACAGTCAATGGTTACGTCGCGATAGTGAATCCCGGATACCTAGGTGTAGCTGATCGCCAGCTCTGGCTGGCGCCTCACACTACTCTGAGACTAGATGAGCATGCGAAAACATGTCAAGCAAGACGCGCGCACCGCGAGTATCAAAAGGATCTTCGGGGCTGCTCAAGCGACATCTACTGTGCAGTCAACTCCAGTCCGCCCGAAAAGGCGACCTCGCTCCTCGTTATACCTGTAACCATTAGCTCCGAGACTGAAGCGAACACAGCAGAACTCACAGGTATCAGGTCACGAGAGGCGTCGCGTTCTTGCTTTGAGGAATTTTCAGAATTTCAACCTTTGCCTCACCATCGCTTTTGCTTTGCTCGGTTTTTCCAAATTTTTTGGTGTTTTTGATCTTTTATTTGCACTGACAGACAATAGACTGGATGGAAACATATCACAACTTGAGTCAACCCGAAATCAGAACTCGAAGGCCGACATGAGATCAGCAGCGTACCTCTGCGAAGGATGGCCATGGATCGTATTTGGATCGATCCATATAGAATCAAGACGCTTCTTCAAGGCCTTCGTCGATTCGCTGGATGGCCGACCGTGCTTCGCCTTTGATCCGGTAATCTTGGCGCAAGACCAAAGCGGAAGCGATGAGTTCGGGTCGCAGCGCGAGCATAGTGACGGAGGCTCTTGAACAGTAACAGACGAAGTCTGGTTCCTCTTCCGATCCAAGCGGAAACCAGGAGGCCTCGGAGGAACAGGCGGTTTGGCGGCTGCTTCTCTCGTGGGTATTTGGCAACGAGGCGGAACAGACTGCACGTCGTGACTTTCCGCCAAATCTGATGAACCATGCTGTTCCTGTAGATGCTCATGAGCGCCCACGGGGAGAACAAAGCAAATGAAGGCTACCTTTAGGTCAGAGCGTCTTCCAGTGCTATGAATAGAATGTGATTCTGTCCCAGAGGGGCTAGGCAGGGTTTCTGCGGTCTTGTCCGTTCTACCGAAAGCCTTCTGCTAAGCAAATAAGCCAGTTGACTGCAAGGAAAATGGAACAAAACACACCCTCAAGTTGGGACATCCTGGAATTCTCCGAAGTCGTCGAACCTGGGACTCCGGAGGAGAGGCTTCCTCGTGCAAAGAGATCGTCTCGTAAAGGGTCTCAATTGACGATATACTTTGCACCGTCGGAAGTTGGATCGGATTCTGGTCAGATCGAATTAGAGACGAATGCCAGCCGACTCTCCGACAACTGCTTACCTTAAGGTCCATATATTTCCTCATCCTACGAAGCGCCTTCATGGGGGTCAGGACGAACGACGAATCGGGATTGCTATCTGTGTCCGCAGTCGTGAGAGAGGTATCCATACTCCACGACGCTTCTTCAGAAGACTCCGTACTTTCTGACAAGGGTGTCGTAGGTGGAGAGCCAACTTGAACAGTGCGATCGAGATGCTGTCTGACCTGGGATTTAAATCGCAAGGTGTTCCTGTACAACGAAATGGGACGGTGGAAGGACACTGGAGGCGGTCGGGCAGTCGCCTCAATCTCATATTCGTCTGCCAGAGACTCTTCAGAGATGCGAGTGAGGAGCATCGGTACGTAGCCGGCTAGCACTTGCCAGACATGGTCAGCCCCGTTTGCAACATCCGTCGCTCTAGGGTCCGAGCGATGTTGCTTGTTGACTGAGGCGGAACCCTCTGACCAATTCGATAAGGGTTCGGTGATCTCGGGCGGTGCGGTGCCAAGTGATGAGTCGGGACTCGAGACCGCAACAGATTCCTCACCCTCTTCATCAGCCGAGTAAAAAGAACGACTATCGACGCCCTGTGAAGATGTCGCGGAGCAGGGTGTTCGAGAATACAGCGTCTGTTGGGTGACAGAATCCGCCAGAGAATCATCGGAAAAGTACCGCGATAGCTTCGAAATGGGCTCGGCAAGCTTCCGCTTCATATCAGACAATCCTCGGTTGATGGCGTTCTGCTTTCGAGACTCGACCTCGGACGTCCATTCTTCATCTTGACTTGAATGGAAAGAAAAGTTGTCCCACTCTCGCTTGAGGTCTTCGTCTGAAAACTCGGGTGACTGAAAAGGCCCTTTCCGCTCCGAGTTTTCAAATAAAGAGGGCGAGGTTGCCATTTGATCTACTAGGATAGCTGGGGACGGAGTAGTTGTGGCAAGTGGCGAAGGTAGGGAAACAAGATTACTGGAACACTGAGGGTCTCGCAGCGAGGGAAGGGGGGCACAACGCGAGAACGAGCGAACAAGAGACTGGCAAAAGTCACGCCTCGCTTCCCCTATGGTTTGGTCACATTGCGAGCGACGACGGGAAAATAGTGGCTCGCAGTCCAACCAATTTTGGGCGGCAACAGCCAAGCACCGGAAACGATCTTCCTCGACCTCATCCTGTTCGTCCAGAGGGGCAACAACGGACGCGGATAGTGAGGATGAGAAGCTCAATGGGTTGGAGGTGCAGGTATCAGGGGCTACCCGTGAATGCGTAGGCTCTATCGAGGTCTGATTGGTGAGCGCTTTCGCAGGTTCGGCGCGCTGCCTGGGGGACACGTCACCAAAAAGCTGCCTGAGATCTTCCTTCGCAGACTTGACCCTGCGCGCGAAGAGTTCTTTCGGCTGCAGTTTGCAAAGGTCGGTTCCTAGCACAGCGGTACAGTGTGCTTTGAGTGACGCTCCCTCCGCCAGGTGGTTAATGTGAGGCTACAGCCGTGACGGTGGATTTGTCAGTCTGCAAGCGTGCGATTATCGGATAGGCATACCATCGATTTTGCCTTTGGAACGCCAGCGCTCCTCAGGCTCTGGATGCCAAGCTTGGCGAGCCGCCCCCTGGGAGTGTCGCCCGCCAGTGAACGGGTCAAATGAGTGACATCCTCGAAAGAGGCGTGTTTGTTCTTGATCAACAAGACCATAACGAAAGACGATTGGGGTAGTGGCAGAAGACGACAAGGATGGCAGAGGACGGAGAGGACGCGCAGCGTGTAATACTGGGAAGAAGAGGGAGGGGCGGAGCACGTAGTATTTAAGTGCCAAAGATTGTCAGCCACCCAATCACATTTCGTCGTGTTGGAGTGCTACGACGTCAGCGCGAACGAGATGATGACATCACTGACTCTTGTCGGGTACGAGCAGCCCGTTGTCACCTGTAGAAGACTTCATTCATCTCGGTCACTCTAGTCGGCTGCAATCTCGATTGCCCTTTGGGGGTGCGACATAGTCTGCGATACGAGGACTACTTTCAAGCTGTGTGCATATCAATATCAATATTCCAAACTCTTTCTTGACGAACTAGTCCGCATACGTTGATATTCCTAACTCCGTGCGATTGCACGTCAGAATCATGCGTAAAGACCCGTTCGCCCATCGTACCGTGCCTCTTTCGGGGCCCGGCTTTTGAACAAAAAGCTAGATTATCAGGTGATGCAAGAAATTCATCACGCCATGATGCAGTGACATTTATATGTCCCAAGGCTTGCTAATTCTCACATATAAATACCCAGAAAGGGGTTGGATTAGTGAACGTAGGAGAAACAAGTACGGAGGCATACCATCATATTTTCCATGAAGACAAGAACTGGCTGGTTATCTCTTGCCTCGTTTGACATATGACGGAGCTGTGATGGCGAGCAAGTTCAAGTCAGTTAATAGTGGATGAGCTACGACGTCGAACAACTTTCTCGTGCGACGGCATCTGGCAGAGACCAAAATATATCGTCAAGTACTCACACGGGTGAGAGTGTCAGTTTATCGTTTGGGGTTCGACAGTAAGGAACACCGTTCAGGAATGCATAGATAGGTCTCTGCTTGACACCCGCAAGCTTGCCATCGCCTTCCATATCTAGGATGAATTCAAAGGTCCTATATATACGGATGGACGGGCCGTTGATGACATAATCTATTCTGATTGGTTATCCTGTCACGCCATAGCTGGTCGTGTGTAATTCGATTTTTTTTCGCGTCGACATAAAAAGGGACTCTCGTTTATCGACTTGGTTCGGTATTTCCATCATGTCTTTCAACGCGACAGCAGCCGCAGCCGCTCACGAAACTGTCCAACAGCTCTATGCACATATCGACCTGTCTAAACTCAGCTGGTTGGAACAGCTATGGGCTTCCTGGTACATTTGGATTGACAATCCTATTATTGCGACTGGTCTTTTGAGTTTCTTGATGCACGAGGTAAGTAGCGCACCCAAATGTTACGATATGTCCTCTGACGTCGGCTCACCTCTAGATTGTTTATTTCGGGCGTTGTGTTCCTTGGATCATCATCGACGCGATCCCATACTTCCAGAAGTGGAAACTACAGCCTGCCAAGGTTCCTACCGCTGCAGAGCAATGGGAATGCACCAAGCAGGTGCTCTTTTCCCATTTCACCATCGAACTGCCCGCCGTTAGTCAAGTCCGCGATTTCGACTACTTGAGACACTGAAAACATTCTTTAGATTTGGTTGTTCCACCCCATGGCAGAAACCCTGGGCATGCAAACCTACCAAGTACCCTTCCCGTCCTGGCAGACCATGCTCCCGCAGATTGCCATTTTCTTCGTGTTTGAAGACATGTTCCACTACTTTGGTATGAATATTCGCCTTTTTTTCTCGTGGCCGTGCTTGCTGACACCATTGACTTAGCCCACCAGGCTCTTCATTGGGGACCATTGTACAAGCACATCCACAAGATTCACCACAAGTACTCGGCTCCTTTTGGCCTTGCTGCAGAGTATGCCCACCCTGCCGAGGTATTCATCCTCGGTACTGGCACGATCGCTGGTCCCATCCTCTACTGCTGGCTCACCCGCAACCTCCATATCTTCACCGTCTATGTTTGGATCACCCTTCGTCTGTTCCAGGCCATCGACGCACACAGTGGTTATGGTTTGTGTCGTGTGACTGGTCCAACATGCATTGCCTTACCTCTGCACCCGTAGATTTCCCCTGGTCGTTGCAGCACTTTGTTCCATTCTGGTCGGGTGCCGAGCACCATGATTTCCACCACATGGCTTTCACCAACAATTTCTCCACCTCTTTCCGCTGGTGTGATCGTCTGTTTGGCACCGATATCAAGTACCAGGAATACCGTAAACGCCTGGCTGCCAACAAGGCTGCCAACAAGGGCAAGAGCAAGGCAGAGCAAGAGGCCGCAGAGCATCAACTCATGGCTGAGATAGAAGCGGAAGGACAGCTCGCTGAGGCCATCGCTGAGGGATCCCACTCCGAAGGAAAGACAGTCAAGGCGCAATAGATGTCTTTCATGTATAAAAGATATATTTTTCAACTTAAATGATCCTAATTACTTGAAACGATGTCGAGTCCAAACCTGAGTCTCGTCCATGATGTTGCCTCCAGAGACGCTCGAGCTCGTTCTCGGACACCTTGCACAGGGTGATTTCGTTGCGGTACTCACCACCAACTCCCTCTTTCACCAGACAGCAGCTCGTGTGCTCTACCGCTCCCTTGTCGACATTCCTCCGAAGCGTGCCCTCCGCCTCATCAAGACACTCGCCCGCAACGATTTTTATCCCCCGCTTGTCCGCAGATTCGACTTTGAATGGAACGAGAATATCCTCACAGCCAACTTTCTCCGCCTCCTCCACCGTACCCTCCAACGTCTCCATCATCTCTCCTACCTCGGCCTCGAATTCTCCGCCACCAATAACACCTTCAACCTCGCATGGATCCTCCAGGGCTGCACGTTCTCCCTTCGCGTGTTCACCACTTCGATGCGCTGTGAACCCCTCCTCGCCTGCTTCTTCGAGACCCAGCACGACCTCATCGAGATCTGTCTCCGCGGGTTCAACCCCGTCCACACCTTCCCTCTCCCGCCCAACGCACTCCCCCGTCTTAGACACTTTCGCACCGTGCTCTCCTCGCCACGCGTCACCGCCGACTTTCTCCGCGGCCGCCCGATCGAGAGTGTGTCGATGTCGCTCTACCCTGGGGACGCAACCACCTCGCTTGATGCCCTGCTCCTCTCGACGTGCCCGCTGAGGCGGCTGACGGTCATGTCATTTGACGTCGGCCCGCCCGCCGTGCTCATCACCGAGATATCGAAACGGCTGCCCGCGCTCGAGGCGCTACATGCTGTTGTGCTCGTACGACACTCTACCCAGGTACGTCCCGCGCATTCTTCGTTGACTTATGGACCGATTCTCCCCCTCACGTTCATCTGACGGAACCCTGCGCGTCGATAGCAACTCCTTATCGAGACGGCGCCGTCGTTGAGTCATTTCAAGGCGCTCCGGTATCTCACGTTCATGGCTCCCGGATCGTTCTCGTCCGAAAATGAATCAGAGATTGCGACGTTGTGGCACAAGGCGTGTCCGACGCTCAAGACGATCATCCTTCCCAAGGGCATCGTGTGGGGGTACGTCGACGGGCGGTGGGTGTCCTTGCAGGATGCACCGTGAGAGGGGTGGAAAAAGGAGAGAAAGGGGGAGTGAGGGGACGAGCGAGGTGAGCAAACGTGGCATCCCCTCGGGCTCGTTGGACTGACTGTCATAGGTGTCACATAGAGTGGGTGTACAGATAGTGTGCTGGTCACGCAGACCAATGTATGGAGCCGAAACGGAATGTATTTTCTTGCTTTCAAGAGGCACCAATCGTGATTCATTCGGTACGGCGGGGTGGGAATTTTTGAAACCATCGATCGATAGGCAGGTAAGGATGGTCGGATAGAATCAGGGCCGTGAGGCTTATCGACACCTAGAGGGACCTGGTGTATCTTTGCCGTGGCTCATGGGAAATTCGTAAGTTGCACGCGTCAATAATGAGCTCATGGCTGATTGTGGAAGAGAACGGACCACGCTCGTTGAGGTGATGACAAACAAGTGTTGCATCATTTTGACTTGTATCCGCAGACTCGTTGGACCGACTGTCATAGGTATCACGTAGAGGTGGCGTACAGATAATGTGTCCGTCATGCAGGTTGAGACAGGCGATGCGTTGGATTGTTTTCTGTGCTCACTGTCCTTCCTGGTTAAACTCGTCATCCCCAGTGTCAGAACTTTGAAAGCGCGCGCTTGAACTCGATCGGGAATGAAAAAAAGACTAGGTTATGTCAGCAAGGGACCGCCTTGTAAGTACTTGAATCCATCAAGTTCCCATCGATCGTCGAGACTCATGATTTGACGCCCATAACATCTTCCAACGTCTCACCAAGCATGGCTTATTCTCCTCAAGATGTCTATGCGAGGCACCTCGCTTCGCGTCGCGGATACCCGCTGTGGACACCAGAGCCCAACATGAACTTTCCAGATATCTATGTCCGAGAAGGGCTCAAGATCGGAGAGGTCGGTGTCGTCGTCCCGGAAGACGGCAGTTTCGGCGTCTTTTTCAACGTGTGCTTACCCCCTACACATTCACTCCACCGAGAATCTGGCGTACCTAACAACTTTACCCCCATTTTGCTCGACGGAAGGGATATTGCCAAGTCCCCCAAGGCCGAAAGTGCAGGTCGTATCATTTCGACTTTTTCGGTGACAAGGACGGGGGGCACAAATGAGTCCAATGAAGGTTTAGCAAGGTGCGACGCAGTTTCACCATGGAGGATCGTATACCACCCTCGTCTTGATTGCACTGATTCGGACATAGGCGTGCCCCAGGTCCTCCGAATTATGAATTCACCCTATCTTCCCAAGAAGGAGCAGTTCTCATTCTCCCTGAAGGGGCCGAGCGTTACTATCTCCGAAACGAGCGTCTATTCCTAGATGAAGCAATCCGACACGCAGTGGACTGGTACATCTTTGCGGAGGAACATCTTGGCAGCATCATCAGCTATGATTCGCTATACTTGATTACCGGGTTTTACAAGTCTCGTTCCTGGTCCCTTGCCGCATATCAATGGGATACCGGTACACGTGAAGCCTCGGCTCAATTTTAGGCTTTGGAAGTGGGTACGGGTAATATCGATGCGAGTTATACTTGGCAGACCATGCGAGCCATGGATTGGCGGGTAGGCCCCTCGGACCAATACTACAATGGGATACCAAACCAGACCGTCTTCATACATGGGCTGAAGATTGCCGTTCGGGAAAGCATATGGCGTACAAAACGGGTCATCGTCAAGGCGGACATCCCATCCGTACGACCCCATCGTGCCATGTTTTCCAGCGGTTTATTGTTTCTGAGTTTATGGGGTGGAGAATCTAGAGGTCGCATTGGGTCGACAGCCAATAGTCCAAAGGGCCACGGGGCGGGCACTAGCTTCAACATGGACGCAATTGAAAGCAGCCTTCCGGGTGATGAAAGTGATGACGCATGTGAGGACATAACTATCGGCCACTTTCTTCAATTACCTGGCATGAAGCTATGTTTCTATATCTTTGGTCTGTTGAACGTCTACGAACCAAAAACGTGTGCAGCCTTTTCACCCCCCGGACGTCATTAACCAGTATTTGTTACAAGAGGTAAGGATCACCATCACTGGAAGCTACTATCGTCGGTAGATCGGCGTGCGATTGTATACAGGTCCCCTCTCTGCCTCCGTTGCGATTACTCGCGACGGACAATGGAGTGAATTATTCGAAATGGTTTGTCTGACACCAACCCCTCCCCTTTTCGCGCCTTGACCTCGATCATAACGACCCAGGGACTGCTCAAGCCAGGGAATATATCCCAAGAACACTGCCTGTTGACAGCGATATCCAGTAACTACACCGTAGCAATCCGCGAAGGTGCTGATTTCACGAGCTTTATATATCAAACTCACCCCTATTAGGCGTAGTGTACTTGGAAAGAAAGAAAACCTTAGACGATAACACAACGACAGCGTCGTTGTTCGTTGTCTGCAACCCAGTCATCGAAAATTACGTCTTACGCCAACACGGTACCCCCAGCGTCTGATAGCTCCATCTACATATCGAGTAGATCCTCGTTCTCGCACTTATCATAGCGCGAATTGATTCTTTCTTTGCAGGCATTGATCTCGAAATTTTACGGCAACTTCCCAAGCCTGTACGCCTCATCCGCCTTCAAACCAAAACTAGTAAGTTTACAGAAGAGATCACGGGAGAATTCTCCCCTGGTGATATGCACACCAAAGTGTTCAATCCCCCTCTGTGAGACATCTTGTCACACTCGCTCATGCATCTGATTTCGTCATTTATTCCAGCCAACTGTCTGCCCAGGACCAGCTAGACGTGTCACTGGAGCACCACTCGCCCAAGTTTGCAGGTACTGTTTGCATCGCCATAGGACAGACCGAAATCATAGAGCAAGCACAGGACGAGGACAACGGGAAGAAAAGTGAGCCACAACAGCGTTGCGTTCTTTCTTGGACGTCTTTAACATCGGCCCTTGGAAGTATTCAAGACGTTCAGCCGCGATATCCTGACTATCATCCACTTCTCGCGTCATTCGTCCTTTGGCGCCAGAGAAAACGATCCGTCCACCCCTGATGTCCCACCGCCCTCCGTCACAAGTGAAATTCTTCGCACATGCCCTCGGTGAGCATTTTCACTCGTTTGATCGCCACCCCCATGCTCCGCGCTGACCACTCGAAGTTTCTGGCTGCTGGTCATGGGGAATACCCAAAGGCCTGAGCCAGTCCAAAGCGCGTTTGGGGCCAAGAATGTGGCTGTACTCTTGCTTGCAAGAGTTGCGTTTGCAGACATTTCTTCCAGGACATCAGCGACACCTCCCTATCCGACATTGATCACGAATACGTTGCGCCAGGGAACGACCTTTTCGTTGTTCACGACAGCCTTGGACTCGACACGGCGCAAGGCCAACAAATGGAGATAGTCAAAATTTTTACCGGTAGTCGACGAGAGCAGAAGGACTTGGGGAGTAGATTGCATGCCGTTTGGTAAGGCGACTTATAGTGATCGGAAGGGGAGGTGACTGAACAAGGACGTCAGGGTGTGCGTTCAGGTTCCACATGCCACAGGACGGCCGGCTCTCACGGCTCGCACAGAGGAATTCTTGCGGAAGAGAAAAGAGGTTCTGGGCAACAGTGCGTAAAAATAGTTGTGGCCCGTCGGTATCCGAAGCCACTACCAACTTGCTGCAGTTCCGGTCGTTGTCGTACTGACGAAACTCAACCTGCTGGACAGGTCATTGATGGAGGACCTGCGTAACGAGGGCTTCCTGTTGACCAGCGTAAAGGAGGCGGAATCCTATCTTAAACCAAGAAGATCGGCGTTCCTTGAAGAACACTGTGGACGACCCTTCCTAGAAGCGGCAGGCAGCGATATACAATACGTAGCCATTTCTAGTACGTGCCACTTCCCATTCGGCTCATTCCTCATTGGACAAATGGGATGACAGCGGATGGTGGTTACGGGCTGGAATCAACCATTTCTGACCTCGTCAAGATCACAACCTCTGAGATCGAACGACACGTCAAAGCAGAATCGTCCTATGCGTTGGCGACGCAGCAGTCAGACATGAAGCAGGGGGCGCAGTTGTATGTTGCTCAAATGACCCAGCGGGCGAGCATTGAATTGAAGGTGGATCTCGCCATAGCGTACGCCCCAAATTATCCGCCTTCAGAGCCTTAATCTCACATCGTTGTAGGATCATGAGGAGAAGTGAGTCCTTGATACCCCAGTTTCGTGGCACTAACGGCCGCTCGAGGTAACTGGACGCACCTTCTTGGCACGAACGTGAACTTTTCCCATCAGAAAGCGATGGAATACCTGTATGGTCCACACCAGGATGTCATCCAGGCTTGGAATGTTGATGATCATGATAACGTAAGGATCTGTCTTTCCTCATGTCAGTGTTTCATGTTGCAGAAGGGACTTCAAAGTCTTGAATTCGGACAAGTCATGCTGGATATCGCAAATATCAGGATGAATGACCTTCCTGGTGGACGGAGTACTCTGTAAGCTCGGCGATATGATGCTCTCGAAGAATGCTTGACGAAGACATTCCAGCATTCCTCAGGTCTCACCGGTCGATATGTTGGCCCTACTGATCATTGGCGTGAAAACGCGTCCCGAAACAACAAAGGCGCCGTTAAAGACAGTTTTCAAACCAGTGTAAGTGGCATGTCAGGCGTTTGGTCGTTCGGTACCATTCAACCACAACGCTGAATATAGAGCAAATATGACCAAGTGCTTCATGACGTACATCGTCGACCTCGTCTACGTTTTGAAAATCCTCTTCATTCTAGCACCTCGGCGACCGATCACCCTCCTGGACGCCACCCGAGCAGCGGAAGCCTACGGGCGTTCAGTGTATGTAACCTATGTTCACACACGGATCGAGGATTTCTGCGCTGGCCCGCCTGGGGACCTACTCGTAGATAACGTCATGGACAATATCGAAACACTGGTCAAACAATACATCACGGATGAGGACGTGTCGAGTTTGCGAGATCAGAATGGGATAGGTCGTTCGTGGAACGTTGCTCGGGAATCGCTACTGCTCGCTCATCACAACGACTCGGTGGACCGCGGTACAGGAATTTACAGTTCACATGGGGGTCGTGCTTTATAGGACACACTCATGTCTCGAGCAACGTTTTTCGCGATCGTGTTTACCTAGCGCTGGTGATGCGCTGCGCCCCCGGCAAACGATCAAACTCGGGATGTCAATGGCTGCGCGTCCAAATCCCCCTCGCATGTCGAACACGTCCGAACGGATGAATTTAGTCAAGAAAGAGGTAGGGGGCGCATCACCACTCCAGCAACGCGACTTCTAACCGATCAGACGAACCGCTTTCATACCCCGCAGGCCAGTGCGCTCCTCCCGGCACTTGTTGCGAGCATCTTGGAGCGGTGCACACACAGCGCACGGGTATTCACGTGGCTGCGCCGGTCAGTGTTTTACCCTCCCTCGTCGTGCACCGCCTTGGATTGACGGCGATCACCACCTCATTTCGGCGACACCGGAGAAGCGTGTCATTTGATAATCCACAAACACGCGTGCATCTATTCAAGTCCCTCATACACTCCATAAACGATCAGTTTTAGGAAAACGTAAATACGAGGTGACATAGAGTTACGAGGTAGATATAGCTGATATTGTGGTAAGTATACGGATACGGACACGATCAGACGGGCAGCAGAACAAGATTAACACAGCTGGTGAGCCTACCACAGAATCAAGGGCCAAAAGTAGGAGACAAGGCAACCTCGGTCGTGGCGATCTCTACGTCTATGGTGATCCCCGGGAATGACATGGCAGCCCAAGTAGCCCAAGCGTTTCGAGGCCTACGAATCCACGCGGCCAAGGAAAGGAATAATAGACAGCCACTCATGCAATGATCAGCCACGATGAGGAACTCGGAGGAAAAACATATGGGGGCGACCTGGGATATGTTGGAGGCCGAACATGTAGACGATGAAGATGAAAACAGGAGCGGTGAGAAAACAGTTGCGACCAGGAAACAAATATTAGCCAAGACGCCCAATATGTATAATTTTTACTTTTCGCGAGCCACATCCAGACGTAGCAGAAACACAGAGAGCCGGAAAGGCCATGTACAGGGGTATCGCGCTCAGTGACCGGACGGGTCAACGCTGAGCAGAGCCAATGTCGAGGGCAGGATATGATGCCATTTGAACTTGCATTTGCATCGCCTGCTGTTGCTGTGCCCGAAGATATTGTTGCTGCGCAGAGGTGTACATCATTTGTTGTTGATACTGCTGCGCATACGTCGGAGTTGAGTGACCGGTCACGGGCGTCGATTGGCCACTCGCTAATGGCGTTGACTGCCGCGAGCTCGTAGCGGAACGGTTCCCATGGGCATGTTGCAAACACTCGTGCTGTCCGCTTGCAAGCAGAGCCAGTCCTATCGCGCCGTGATCACCCGAGTGTTGATAGTGGTACCGAAGTCCATTCATATTCTTGTACCGCCGTTGGCAATCGGCAACGCCGCAGGCAAACGGACGGAGTCGGCGCTCGGCTTCCCGTTCGACCTCGCGCAACTCACCCTCGGTGATTGTGTTGTCGTCCTCGCCGGCGGCCTCTCGCGCAGAGCGCTTGCTTGCGAGCAATGCTTGGACTTGCTCGAGATCTTTGGGTGGTGCAAAATTGCAGCTGCCATGGGTCATGTGGTACTTGAGCCCGTTTGCTTGCTTGTAACTCTTGTTGCAGTTGGGCTTTGGACACCGGAATGGTTTTGACAGCAGGAGGGTCGATGCGGGACGGGAGAGGGTCGTGCTAGCGCGGGGGCTATTTTGTTGCGATGACGACGCTTTGGCAGAGCCCGTAGAGTCTGGCGAGGCGGAGGATGCAGATTGACGGGAGGAGCTGGAGGGGGATGGCACACGGGAGGCGGCGGGGGTGTTGGCGGGGGTGTTGGCGGTAGAGAAGACAACGGCAGGGGGGAGACAGCCGTAAGGGCTTGTAGGCTCGCTGACGGGTGATACGGGACCCTGAATGTCGTCGGTTGCTGGTGGAGAAGGGACAGTGCCTGGCATAGACGAGGAGTAATCTGAGTAGCCGGCATAGCCGTTGAATGGCTCGGGGACTTTTGTCAGGTTGGGGAGGCTATTTCGGGAAGAGGGAAAGGCAGCAATTGAATGGCCATGGATGGAGCGGGTCGGAAGAGTGGTCGTGTCGAAGGCTGAAACAGGCGAACGTGGGGAAGGATCCTTTGCCGACTGACTAAAGTGATTGAAGGAATGGGCAGGATGTGACGACAGGGGTGTTGTAAGGGGGGTGTCGGGTGGTGTTGGGCCAGCGGAGGAGGGGGAGCTCGACTGATCGACATCGAGTTCCATATCATCGGGATCGAAGCCACCGTGGTGATAAGGAGGAGGGAGATGGTGGCTTGATTCGGGGAAGTAAGCGGGGGGTTGGGCGCGGATTGGTTGCCGTGTTGCGGGAAAGGCGGCGACCGGAAGCTGTTGGTGTGGGCGGCCAAATTGGTCGACGACGACGACGTGGACCTCTTCAAAGTGTTGTACGAGGGCGTGTAGATCGTCTATTTGGAGACCACAGCACGAGTAGTTGCGACACTGGTAGGGGTGAGCGGGGAAATAGGAGTGGCTGGTCGGCGTACCAGTTCGTCCTCGCGGTCAAAAGTGGAGAGGGCGTTGAGGATGGAACCGCGATCGCTCTCGAGGGAAGAGGATAGCTTTGCGCACTTGAAGTCGCTGGGACTGTGATCGGATGTAGCGCGGGGGTAGGACAAGGAGGAGAGACTTACTCGAGTGGTCCGAGGAGCTGACCGGGAGAGCAACCTGGATAGAAACGACTACCATACGAACCAGCAC
The DNA here is from genome assembly GCA_038088915.1 of Sutorius aff. eximius. Lineage (NCBI taxonomy): Eukaryota > Fungi > Basidiomycota > Agaricomycetes > Boletales > Boletaceae > Sutorius > Sutorius aff. eximius. The sequence continues at coordinate 17,643 of JBBPJV010000187.1, forward strand.
GCCAGGATATAGGAGAACCGAGAAAGTAAGAGTTTGGTAGTGAAGTGAGGGAATGATTAGGGGAATGACATGCGATAGGTTGCGCAGCGGCCATGTTGGGGAGGAGAGCGAGGAAGGGAGAGAGAACAAGAGACGCCTATTTAGCAGGCGTGGCCAATCACAACCAATCAGAATATTCCCACGTTTACATACCTATGCCGTCCACGGTCCGATTATCAATAAATATACACAAATATTATCTCGGCATGCCGGCATCTCTTTCAAACCCCAACCCCCCCTCGGACCCTCCCTTAATTCCGCCAAAAATCAATTTCCACCTCCTATCTGCACAGCCACGCTACAGAGACGATCCACAACTCAAAATTGACGAGGAACGATCCGTGTGGATCATCGTGAACAGTCTGGACATCATATCGGCTGAGGGCACACCAGTCGCTCGGACAGTTGACATCGCGTGAACAGTCCACCCTCTTCCGTCTCTCCAGACTCAGGGTCACCCGAGTGCTATATTGTACCCCGTCCTGCCGCGCGATCGGACACTGCTCTGCTGGCTGAAACTCCCATCTTCAACTCCCAGGGGACGACTGACGACCCTTGTACCCGCGGTCACGCATATCATTAGAGTTTTGCTCGCTCGCAACGTTCACCGTCTCAGGGCGGCACCGACAGACACGCCTTCTGATAGATCGAGAACGGCTTTATCCCCGTTAAGCACTTCCGCATTCGAGGAATTGACATCTCCACTCAGCACCTGTCTGGAGGCGTTAAGCTCGCCGCTGCCCTTCATATCCGAATACGCTCCCTCCCGTCTTCCATCTCTCACCGTGTGATCCGTCTCCATTCCCGTATGTACCCTTCTCGGCCCACTCATATGTCTGCGCTTCCCAGTCGCCGAAATGTCTACACCAGACTGTCACGATGTCACCTGAGCTGACATGCTGCCCTGCACACCACTGCGGAACAACCTGTCGCCAACGACTGCGGAGGTCGCTACCCCTTTCTCGTCTCATATCAGCGGGAACTGCATGTCCACCATACCCTCGGCTCCATAGTGGTGTTCCAGCCCATCCCCGCTGATTCCCCACGCCCTAATTGCCTCCTTGACATCACCCCTGTCACCTAAGCTCATATCCCGACAGCTTGGAGACCGTGGCCTTTGACGCGTCCCAGCATAGCGGACCGCCACCATCCTCGCCGTCCAAGGCACACTCTGTCACCGTTACTGCAACCATTATTCCTCATCCGTCCTATCCGTCCGAGCTGACTAACCCTGGATTCGCGGTTCTTGTCCTTCTTCAGTATCGTATCGCCTGGTATCGAATCTCGAAGAGTACCCCGGTGATTACCCAAACTTGACTGCGTCTCCTACACCTAATACACAGCGCCTTCGTCGTCATTCGTTTTCCTACCTCGTGTGAGACGATTCCAGCGCGTCATTACGTCTCCCCTTCGATTACCGTTCTGAAACGTGCCCCGCCCCGCTCACAATAGAACATCCCATACCTAGACCGTCCGGCCCGAACAAACTCAATAGAGACCGCCTCAAAGTAGCTCGCACATTGAACCCTGTTGTGGGAGGCGTGTTGTGTGGGGCAAGCCGCACCGGCAAACTCCGGCTAACGCGGCACTTGCACGCCTCAAGATGTGGCGCCGACAGGCGAGGAGCCAGTGCACTAATTCCATGTGTCCGGCGAATGCTGTCCCATCGACCGGTCGACCGAGCTGCAGCCGAGCAAGTGCACAGAACATCGTGTTCCGCGAGCACCGTCATCCATTGTCTATCGTCGCAAATACATATCAAGCGTGATTGCATTCCAAGGGGCTCATCCATTTACGGAAGCATGAAAGCACACCCCTCGTGCACATCCATGATCTAATCAATCTACTTAGGTTTAGTCGACGACATACGTGGCCTCGTCCCCTTGGCGGGACTGGGTACATATGTACGTACGCATTGGCGTCGTGTTTGGGTAGATCCCTGATCTCAATCGCTGACAAACACGGGAACCTCAAGTGCTGCGATTGGATCCCAGATACGTGGTTTCCTTGATCCACTGGCATATGCATATGTGGCTGGCCCACACTTTAATCCAGCTCGAAACTGTATTTCATATCTAATTACCAACCCATACGGTCGTGGTGGCCACGCTGAGAGTCCCCGTCTTGGAACTTGTGCTCGCACCCACGTGTTCACACCGGGACGCAGCCCCTTTTGGTCTTGCCGTCGTCAAGAGACGTGACAGTCTCGACTCGGACCATCTTGGAACCACCCCGTCCGCCCCTCTCTTCCCCGTTAGTACGACCATGTGATGTTGCAACCCGCCGTGGTTACATACAACATCCGACATCTCGTGATGTTCGCCCGTACGACTTCATCCCATGCACATGTGCTTTGGGCGTTTCAGACCGACCCATTCGCAGACGGCCATAGTGTGCGCAACGTCGGATCCGAGAAGCAGGATGCTTAGATACGCGCACTCGGAGCTCACCTACGCTAGGGATCTATGTCGAATCTCGACACCACCCACGGTGGGTTCGGATGATCATGACGAAAGCTGCCGTCCGAGTTCGAACGCTCCCACCGCGCATGTTCTCTCCGTCCCATTCCAAGTCTATGCCTCGTATGATCATCCGCACTGGCACACACTCACATTCATCTCGTCTACATTCCATTCCATCCCATTTTGGATCTCTTTCGCACACGGCACGGCTCCAACGCAATCATTCATTCGAGTTTGGGTGGGTAGGCCCGCGGTATCACGTGATGGATGCCCATGCCATGTAATCACGGCACAACGTTCGCTGTATCGCCGCTGGCGGAGGTACATTGTATGGACGAGCACGAAGACGCCGCTCCATCTCTGACCACTGCCCACCAATATACCACCCATACGTCACTTGCGCGCGATTCATTTCTCAATCACAGGGTGCCCCTTACGGTGTCCATGGATTGATGCTCGCTGCGTCCACCCGTGTACAGACGCCCTTTCATTGCGACACACACACGTGCTCCCACGCATCCACGGAGGATTCACCGCAAAGTTTGACCCAAATACAGACGCCGCGTTCAACATTGCTGGTTCTGGCACGCGATATCAATTTCCGACTCTACCGCCCCCATCCTGAGCCCGCACTCTGCCCGCAGCGTCGACGTGAAACGGCCACTTGCGTGGTCATCGTCCCTTGCTCAGACATGTTCATGAAGCAACATACGGCACCGCGTGCAATGAACGTCGTTCGATAACCCTTTCATCCCTTCGCCCGGATTCGGGTTTTGCCAAAATGAAACACAGCTCAGGAGGGTCGGCTTGGTCGAGGGAAAAAGTGTAGGACCGGCCCTGACCTCGAGGCTCACGAGAACCGTGCCCGTCTTCTTATTGATGTCATGGCCATAATCGCTTTTGCGTCCTTTTTTCATTGTCGGACGCCACCGAAACATCGTAGGATCCGGCTGGTTCGGATTAGAATGCACTGACTCGCGGGAGTTTTGTGGTTTGATGGGTTCCGCGGACATGCGCGCACACGGGGCAACTCACAGCCCCCAGACCGTTTAACGGGTCTGGTATGTTTGGACACACTGACGTGTGGGACGACGTTGCTAAATAGACTTTGAACAGGGCGAATGATGGCATGTCTATCGTAGATCTGGTGTTTGGGACCCTAACCCCACGGTTGTCAACACGTGAAATTCTTCTTGGCAAAACAGGGGCACCGCAATCATGGCTACTACATCCACGGAGAAACGGTTGTTCTCTGACGCGGTGCCTTGAAGGGACCGTATGATCGCATACGGTTATAGCGCACGCTCACGCTCATACTCGCGCTTGGGTCTTGAAGTTTTGGATCCCTGGGTTGGTTCAATCAAACGTGATTGTCTGGTAGCGCGGTTGGGACGGATGGGACGACAATGGATATATGAAGGTGCATACGGGCGGAGCCGCATCGCCCCACAGAGTATGGCCGTGGTGTGTCATCGATGAGAACCTGCTAACGTGAACGACTTGCAGTCCCGCCCACGCACGGTTGCTAGGAGGAGCCAACGCCTATGTAGCGGATTTTTACGCGAGGGTGACGATCATGTTCGCACTCACACCGGGTTGGCACAGACACGAATCGCAGTGACATTGGAACACTGGAGCATCGGGGAAAGGCATGTATGTGTCCAGGGTCGGTCGAATGGAAGGTCCTACGTCGTTACATTTGGCCTGGATCCGTGCGTTACCCCATAATGCAGAATGGATACATTTTCATTTCGAAACGCGTCACCAAAGATGACCGGTTCCGAGCTATAGTTATGCATAGTGCCGCAGGTCGGGTGCTACTTTGCGTACTATGTCGTAGCGCGCACAAAGATGCATACACCGATCGCCGGGACCCGCCCATCACGCATCCCGGGTCGTTTCTGGTCACCATCCATCATGAGGCGTACAGCGGCCCCCTTGTAATGGAACGAACCGCTGATCGCACACTGATGGATGATACATCGGATACGTGATCCCTGCCCGCGGCGACCCCGGCCGCCCTGCCAAGGAGAGACACCTCATACGACAGCCAATGGGCGCCCCTATGCAAATCGCGCGGATGGATCCTGGGAGGAGTGATTGCATTTCAATGCCCATCGTGCCCGACGCAGCAGTGGCACCGCTCCGCAGCGGTGGGTGGTCATTGGGATGGACATTTAAAAAGGCAAGTATCCAAGGAGATGGAATGTGATCGATCGATCGGTTGGGGCGCAGCAACGTATGTATTCTAGTTCAAACGAGAACAAGGGCAGCCAAATCACAGCGAGTTGGTTCCAAGTTCGACGATTCATTTCATGTATCGAATATGTTCCTCGATCGATAACCGATACTGTCGTTTGATATCGATTTGGATGACGCACCAAAGCGAGGTTCCAGTGGCGGTTTGGATCCAAGATCCACCGAGTGGCACGTCCTCGTCATCCCGCTGAATCATAGGACACACGGCCTTCCCGAAACAAAACATCCAGTTCCTGATTCCCTGATCGATCCAAACCCACACACCCTCTGGAAGCAGTCCGTTTCACCCATGACGTTACCATGGTCCCGGACACGCTCGACGGTCGCTATCATGGATTTCATCCCACGGACGGGCATTTCCATTCTGAATCTTGCAAGCACCAATGCGGCCGACTTGCGTTCAAGGGTCTGGTCACGATGCCACTCCGACCTAGAGATGGCTGGAAGAAGTGCCCTTTCCCAGGCACCACCCGTTGTGGCACCAGGGTCCACGTCATGTGTGGACGTCGGCAAGGTAATGATCTCCCCCAATATAATGGGGCTCATAAAGGGCCAGTCAGTCTGTGGTGTAGTGCGTCTAAAGATCCCGACCATATGTTCCATGCTCGCGCTACCAATGTTCCCCACTTACATGACCAAGTTGTCCCGACGCTGTCAAATACCTGTCTCGCGAACCTAACCGTGTTAATGGAGGCTGTCTCTGAAGCGTATTGTCACCTATTCAAGCCATATTATGCGGCAAGTAAAGAGCGTATTTGCTGGCATCCGTCGTTCACATCAACACGGGGCTACTGTCAAGGAATATGACCATGTCCAAGAAATGGCTCCGGTAAGGGGTTCCAAAACATCATCATTAGGGGGGCACCCGGGTAGACAGCGCGCAAACCGACAAGAATGAAATACTGTGATATGTATGGCAAACAAATACACTTATGGTGGATGAGGGCATTGCGCTGGTACATATTGGGGTGGGTGGTGTTGATGATGGTGTCGATTATGTGACGAGTGGGATTGTTGCGCGTTCGCCTGCTGCGGTGGGTAGCTGGGAGGGTGTTGAGTGATTGGGGTTGTCAACAAAAAAGGCGTCGCCGCCTCGTCACTGGAAAGTGTGAAGCGTTCATGTGCAACGGCTGTGATGTGACTACCTACCCAAACACAGTCTTGATAAGATCGTCGAGCATGGTCTCTTTCTTCAGCCTTTCTTCCCCTACTTGGGCACGTACCACTCTGCACACACGTTGAGTCGGTGTTGGGGGCGCCAAGACGTTCGACTCACCTTAGCTCCTCAATGAGCGCAGCATGGATCTCCATTGCATATTGCATCTTAGCTTTTTGTATCACATACTTGACTAGCGCAGGCGAGCGGCCAAGTATGAACCCGGTCTGGGGGTCCATGAGCCGGACGAGGTGTGGAGGTAACCCATCCTCGTCCTCGTCGTCTTCTGTCAGATCTCCACCGAGCTCTTCGTGTTGGGGGGGTGCATTGTCAAAATAATCGGTCCCTAGTGCACCCGCCTCGGAAGGTGACCTGGGTTCAACCTTGAAGGTGTTGAAGGCCGAGGGTGGCTCAGCAGGCGGCGGCGCGTGGGGGGCATTGGGTTGAGGCGAATCCCCGCGTTTGCGTTTTCGAGATCCACCGCGACCAGATGGAGGTGGAGGCATGTTATGTTGCAGACGCATGTGCTTTGCGAGGGCATCGGACCGGGTAAATGATTTGTCGCACTCTTTGCAGGGTCAGGAGGGGAAACGCGTGCGGGGAACGACTTGCCTGGCCGGGAGCAAATAAAGGGTTTCTCTCCAGTGTGCGAACGTATGTGCGAGATGAGTGCGAAGCGAGAAGTCTGAGCGAGTCCACGGCGGCTACACGTGGACCATTCACAAGTGTAGTTTGACTTGTGGACGCCAATGTGGTCTTGGTGATGCGCGTCAATGTCGGCACGGGGGACAGAGAGAATGCGTACTAGAGTGGATGTGTTCGATGAGAGTGGGTAGGTGAGTGAACACGATGCCACAGTCATCCCAGAGACACGTCACAGTGTCGGCACCTTGTTCTGCGGTCGGTGCGGCAGAGGACGGCCCAGGTGACGCGGCGATCTCATCGAGGGCGGATGCAGGGCCATACCCAAGTTCGCTTTCGGACGAAGAGTCGTCATATTTGAGCGACGACTGCGAGAACGAGGGGGACGGCGAGCGGAACGTTGGTGCTGGCGAGTACATTGTGGCCCGTGATGGACTCGTTGGGAACAACATCGAGCGGGTATTTGTCACTATTTGGTCGTACGTAACCATTCTTGGTCCACCAAATCCTTTTTTCTTCTCCTCGCCACGAGCAAGGAACAAACACAGGTAAGGAAAAACCTTCAGGCTGAGGTCCAATTCGGTCATCTTCATCAGACCAATGGTACCCCTACGGATGGCTGGTTTGGTGAGCGTATTCCATCTTGTCCTCCTGATCACAGGGAATGCTGCCTGCACGCATTTTTGACAACGCCTCATGTTTCTCCGACGGGTATAGTCAACCCTGGACTATTGTTCAGTCATTCATCACAACAAGGAGGATGAATGATTCATATAATCCTCTGAATTACTTCACTCAATAAATTCCTTGATTGCACGCGCAACGCCCTCGATGTCTTCCACAATGTGCCAGTGACCCACGTTCTTCATTGTGAGCACTTTCGCCTTTGGAATATGTTCTTTCAGAAACACCACCACTTCTTCGGGTGAGACCTTGTCTTCCTCTCCTGCCAGGATCAGTGTATCCGCCTCGATATTTCTGTACCGTGGGTCGGGTGCTTTTGCTACCGCCAAACACGCAAGTACGTATCCTTCAACCGGAGACCTGAGGAGTGAAAACCTGGCGAAATGACGGGCAAGCAGTGATGTTGCGAGCGAGCGCTGGGACATCCCGGCTTTGGAAATTGTATCGGCGACGGCGATCATCCCACCCATGCGTACCGCTTCAGCTCGATCCATGAGGGCTTTGACACCAGTTTCCCCGAATTGACCAACGGGACCCAGAAGAACTGGTGGTATCGTCATCCATCAGTCACACTTGCGCATCTTGAACGGCTGCTCACTTAATTTCGCGACCCTTGCAGGGTAAGCCGCCGCAAGAGTTGTCGCTATGAACTATGCGTCGTTCAGCCTGCGTGAAGCGTCTGCATCATTACAGAACATACACCACCCATTGAATGCCCAATAACAACTGCTTTTTCCACACCATATACGTCAAGCACCGCCCGTGCACTTTCCGCATAATTTGCGATGGAAACCTCATTGCCGCTCAGCGGGCTCAATCCGTGTCCCTCTAGGTCGAACGTAATAATCTTACGTGTAGAGGCGAGTCCAGAGGCTTCTATAACAGGTCCGATATTGGTGCATGAGCCGCCTAACCCATGAATGAATAGAACGGCTTCCAGTGCTGACGAAATCCCTAGAGGTGAGGTATGTTCAACGTGCAAATTCAACCCTGAGGGAAGGGTGAGTCTGCTTGCGTCAGCTGATCTGTCGGGTGTGTATCGGGTTAGCAGAAGAAGAACTTGACGTGTGTTCACGCACAAGGTCATCCTCGAGCGATAGAACGACTCGTGTACAGTTTTCAGAGCGAAGGGCAGATTGACCTGAGAACAACGGCATCGTTCTCAGCGAGTACTGACTTGGAGTTCACGGGAGAAACGGCCGCCGCTTCCTCATGTGATCTTGCACACTAACTTTAGAGCGCCAAGGTTAGTCAAGTTCACCGCGCAAACTCATAAATCAGTGAAATACCTCAGACAAACCTTGAGATATTTGCTGAGATCCTGAATGGCAGATTTCAATCGAGAATTAGGGTTTGTGCATGCTATGCAGCTTGTCATGTGTTTGTCATCTCAAGTGAGTGGCGAACGGTTATCCGACTCGGTGGTTTTGCCCTCTCTTGACGGCGATGTGACGGAGACATGCCAAGTCTGACCATCTTTCAGTATGCTGCTGCTTTGCTGTTAAACCGCAGTGACTTTTAGACGGCGTCTTCGTTTGACAATCTGGGCAGCAGTTAAATTGCCACGTCGAAACTACGACTTGGAGTGACCCCTCGACATTTGACTATTTCGGTGTCAATCCTGACGGTATTTGGCCCGGGATAGAGTTGTACGAGTGGAGGTTGCTTCCACACCAGCTTCGGAACGGCTTCTGGAGTGACAGGAAGCAATTCTGCCTGCTTTCATGATCATAACAGTCCTGCATCCTGAGCTCAAACCTAGTTTGTCTTGCTCGTTCTTGTGGCAATGTGGGTATGTACCCCCTCTCGTTACTCCACAACTTTCACCTATCCCGGACCCGGTAGGAAACGCCTTGGGAGTCACCGAAAGGACACTGTATTTCTTGCTCGCAACATTCGTCCTCGGCCGGCATGGTTATTGCCTTGAGCCTTGGTAGGGGGGACGACATTGCAGCCTGGCCCAAAAATGATCAGACTGCGACTCTCGCGACTGATTGATATAGACCAGGTGAGTCGATCGAAGCTCCAACCGAAACCCCCCAGCTGGTTTACATCAGGCGTTGAGTCGATGCTTGATTCAGACCATGCCCAATCAAAGGTTATCGATCAATCAATCGCCCACCATTTCTTTCAGCGGTGATTAGCCTAGGCCAGTTCGCCCTCGGGCTGAGACGTGTTTTCTTGGCAATTGGCAGGTTAATCTCTCGTTTAATGTTATATCCCATGGACGTTCCTCACTGCGCACACGCCCCAGGCGCGTCAATACCCGATTTCTGACTACTCTGTATGCACGCCAATACAGGGAGGCAAGAGTAGCAATCATACACCGTAACATTATTCGGCGGTGAAGCCATGCTATGACCCGCATGGCTGTGGGGGACAACAGCCTACTCTTCTCACTCCGTTGTATTTATGCTCATGGTCACGGTAAGCAGACGTGTGCATTGGCTTGGCTACGGACAGCAAAATCTTGGGTAAGACTCCGTTCTTTAGGTGAAAATGGCTTTACCATTCCGATCATCAGACTTGGCAACAGCTGTCGAACAGCGACGTACCTTGGTTTACTGCATGGGTTGGAAGCTACTGTGACAGCCTCAGCTGTCCGGCAAGCCCGTGCGCTAGTACTAGTGCTTGCGCTGGGGCCGCAGGGATGTACTAAGATCGTTGTATGTAATTGTTCGTGTTATTCTAATTGACTGTTGCTCCGGGTACATGAGAATCCTCTCCAAGTCTCCTATACCGATAAATAAAATTCCGCCAAGCTCAGGCAATCGGCTTTCCCTGAAGGTTCCGAGCAATGGCTCCCTTCAGGCTAGCTAAGCCTCCTTCTCCACATCGCCGATCCGGGTTTTCTCATCTAATACGCGTCCGATCCTCTCGCCATATGTACATCCACATTTGACTCTCAACGTGCATTTCATTATGATAAACGGGTGGAGCCGTGCGGTTGTTATTGCGGAAAACTGGTTGTAACTTTCGACTATGTATCGGGGTCTGGGTATCTCGTTACACGAGGAGCGGCCACTGATCCAAGCAAGAAAACGTGCACACTAACAAGTCTGGATGTTTCGGTATCTGCCCTCAGTAGAGCGGGCTACCGTTGCACGTTTACGTCTTCTGATCACTACAAAAGCGGTTTAGACGGTCCTTTTGTCAAGTTGGTGAGATATGGCCTTATTGGAATGTGCTATTTGAACCTTGCGCCGTTCTGAAGGGATTCAATGCGGTGTTGCACGGGCCCTGAATCAGCGCCCCCTGAGGTGGCGTTCTCGTTAGCACCCCAAACGCCAACAAGCTCCCGAATGGCATGAATGAGAACCTCATGTTGCCCCGGTCCGGGACCTCCGTATTATTCAAAGAACTTGGTCTTCTATCAAACAATTTCCTAATCGGCAGTATATAGGCTAAGGGCCATTGGGGTTGAAGCGTTTCGACCCTGTCCATTCAATACACTCGCGGGTCAAACAAATGGCTGTACCAGATGTTCAACGTGCGCTCGCGGCCAAATATAAGTGTGTCATTGATCCTGCGGTGACGTTGGCATACGTGGTCTGATAGGCAGTTCGTTAGTTGGGATCCGACTGCTATCCCTGCGATAAGTACATGGGTACCTCCTCGGTGGTGCGTTGGATGCGCTAGCCATCAGTACCCTTCGTTGTGGTGACTTTGGTTAGGATAACGGCCCCAGATGCTCCCAGTGCCCTGCAGACTAGTCAGCCTCCTGCCAGCGTTAATGGGTTCGGAGAGGCGTGGGATCCCAGACACCCGTCTTTCCGTGGAGTCGATCTTGTAAGAAATACAGAAGTGCTGACGAACGACCAATTGATGACTCGATCAGGCCAAGGCGAATCCCAACCTGAAAGTCCCCAACGTGGAAATCAGATCAGGTAGCGATGATACGGTCGTTGCATTTGTAGACGTCAGCATCCTCGATTCCACCGGCGCAGCGCCGTACCAGGGTGATGTCCTCGTAAAAGGAAAGCGGATCGTCAGCGTTGGCGGCAAAGTCGCTCCCGAGGTACTTCAGAGTGCCCTTGTTATCGAGGGTAGGGGACGTACTCTTATAAGCGGTCTGTGCGATTCACATGCGCACGCGACCTGGATCAATTCCCCTAGCCTCGATGACATCACTGCGTTGCCCATCGAAGAGCACACGATCTTGTCTGCCAGGAGTGCGAGACAGCTCTTGGATGGTGGCTATACTATGTGCTGTAAGCTTATAATTCTTTGTGAGCTTCTCCGGAAGTCAATGTTTCAACAATGTTTCCTAGTGGGTGCGGCCTCAGCTAGGCCGCGTATGGACGTTGCCATTCGTAACGCAATACAGGCCGGTGATATTCCCGGCCCTCGTTATCTCGCGAATGGTCAGGAGGTATGTACTCAATCACCCGCTCGCTAGGACAATGTGTTGTATATTCGCTAGTTGGCGCCACGCGGTGGTGCCCTTTGTGAAGGGATCACAACATACATCGAAAGCGCTGTGGATATCACAAAGACCATCAACACGTTCGCCGATGCAGGCATCGACAGTGTCGGTATCTTTGTCGCTTTCTACCTACATTCTCCGATCTGATTATCATGGCGTCGCTCAGATCAAATTATCAATGAGTGGTGACGAAATTCTTGAAGATCTCCGCGCTGAGAATACTACCTTCTCCGATGAGCATGTTGCTGCATGTGTCGAGGCTGCCCACGCAAGGGGTGTTCGTGTTTGTTCCCATGCCCGATCCGATCAAGCTGTCCGTCAGTGCCTTCAATATGGAGTTGATATTCTGTACCACTGCTGTAAGTCCTCGTTTGCAAACGGAACCATCCCATTCAGGTCACGTAGCATTCATTTCCGATGAGTCCATGGACGCTCTTGAAGCACAGAAGGACCGAGTCTACGTTGCTCCAACTTTGAATATTCTCTACTCGTCCATGCTGGTCGCTGAAAGAGAACAGTGTATGGCTTTGCACATTTCTGACTTTGGCCGTACAGACTCATTCTACATGATTTTGCAGTTGGTTTCGAGAGGTCTGCCGCGGGAAAGTATAGGCGAGAATTGGATATATGTATTGCTGCTTTGAAGGAGATGAAGAGGCGGGGCATCAAAGTTCTTCCAGGCGGTGATTATGGGTGGGTAAAGTCTAACGATGGGATTGAAGCTTACGACCTAGTTTGTACCGTACAACCAGTTTTGCGTGGACGCCCCACGGGTAAAACGCATAGTTGCATAGGGTTGAATGGAGCTAACTCTCTCCAGTTCCTACCAGGATCTTGAACTCTTCGTCAACCTTCTCGGCTTCACACCCATGGAGGCAATCCTGTCTGCTACCGCACTGGGTGGTGAGATCATGATGCATCCACATGAACTGGGCAAAGTCCAACCGGGTTACTACGCGGACCTCATCCTCGTCGATGGCGACCCACTGGAAGACATCAGCGTTCTGACACCGACTAACGGAAAACTCGATGTGATCATGATCGTGAGTGGCCAAATCGCTTTTTGAAGTCAACAATGTTGATTTGGTGGGCGAAACCTACAGAATGGGCATGTTCACAAGCTCCGGAACGTGGGGAAACAGTGACGAACGTGTCAAATCATTAAGCGCTGCATCACCAGGTGTCCAATGCACATGCCGATACTATGATATACCATACATTCTTTCATGGTTGGGTCTGGGTCTGAGGTCTTCGTTTAGTTGTTGGAACCAGGGATCATCATTGAAGCTTTTCGGCAGCTCTGTAATTTAAAATGCGCTGTAAGAATTTTCTGCTCATGTGCCGTACATTTATATGGCCGAAGCAACATTGGACTGAGAATGGATGTCGGACGGAACCACAAGTTCACCAAGTTGAGCAAAAAAAAGGTAGACACACCGGTCGCAAAATAACATCAGGACAATGCAAACTCAGTCACGAGCATTTTGCCAATTTTTTATTGGTAAATAGTCGGACTCGCATCTTCTGAATTTTCCACTGCGGCCAGCGGCAAAGGCTATGGCAGTTCCCTACTTACCCTTGAACGTCGATGGTCCCGTCTACAACCACGGCGAACAGGTGACCATCAAGCAACCGCTGTTTCGTCGGAGTTGCTACGGATTCTAACAAATAAGGACAGTTGGCACGTCGCGAGTGGCTTCTCAGGTATCCAAAACGCGGGATGAGCCATGTGATCCATCATGAATCGAAGATCTTCTGGCGGTTGGTTTCGGGTCTCATACAGTGCACGTACTAGGTGGATGGGCTTCGCAGGACTCTCCAACCCACCCCTCACCGATTCCACTCACAATGTGGCTTTCACGCTTCCTCGACATGGTTTTGTTGATGGGAGGCGTTCATGCAACAAGCTTTCAACCCCAAATTCCCTCCGTGCAGTTGTTTTATCCCGATCAACCGGGTCAGATGTTCGTTCTCAGCCCGGAAACCCGCATTGTCGTCGACGAAACTTATGCATCTGATCGTGGGTCCCAGTCCAATAGTCCTACCCTTCTTGACTTTGCGGAGATCTTCTGGTCGGATCTGACTGATTTGACATCATTCACGCTCCCTCGAATCCAAGTTACGCCGTTCACTCAGATGGACATCAACAAGGACGATTCGGCCATCATCCTTACACTTAATTCCTCGAGCAGTCATACACTTTACTCGGGCGCCCCTACACCCGAGGGTTATGACTTCCTGATCACAAATTCTTCGTATGTTATATTTGGCTCTGGGTCAATTGGGGCGTGGTGGGGAACTAGGTCACTGCTGCAACAGCTCGTGCTGTTTGAGCAAGCACACAGCGGGGAATACGCCATTCCAGCAGGAAATGGTACTGATGGTCCTGGTTGGGAAGTGCGGGGTTTCATGCTCGATACCGGACGCCATTGGTACACGACTGACTTCCTCGGTAAGCACTTTTTTCACAAGATCGATCTGTGCTAATCCAGGTTCCAGCCGAAATCTGCACATACGCGTCCTTTTTCAAGATTAATGAATTCCATATTCATGCCTCCGACAACTTGTGGATACCTTCACTGCTCTACGGCCCTGATTGGCGTTCGCTCTATTCTGGGTTTCGGTTTGAACCACCCCGAGACTCGCCAGTTACTGGCCTTGTTTCTCATCGCAATGAGTCTTGGAATTTCACTCGCTTTTCCGAACTGCAATCACATTGTGCACGGCGTGGTATAACTGTCGTGCCTGAGATCGACACTCCTGGTCATTCCCTGGTGATATCACAGTGGCGTCCTCAGTTAATGCTGAACGGGACACCTGACACCCTCAACTTGAACTATCCCGAAACTGTACCCACCATTCAATCCATCTGGTCACAATTCCTTCCTTGGTTTTCGTCTACAGAGGTCTCCGTTGGTGCTGATGAATACTCGCCTTTACGTTCCGAGGAATACATCTCATTCGTCAACAAGATGTCGTCTTACATCGCAGAAGTCAGCGGGAAGAGTGTCCGCGTTTGGGGTACACACGAGCCAAGCAACAAGACTTTCATCTCGGTCAACGTGACAATACAGCATTGGGATTTTCCATCGGCCTCGGTTCCCCTCGGCCTTCTCGACTCTGGTTATCGCGTAATAAATTCCGAACAGTCTTTCCTCTACCTGGACGGGAAAATTCCGGCGGAAGGTGGCTTTCCCCAGGTGCTCAATGTTTCACTCCTCTTCTCTGGCGCCAGCGCAAAAGGCGGTGGTTGGGCACCTAATATCTTCACCGCCAATGATCCTGCAAACAACACAGCCTACGATAGCCGAGGGCTCCGGGGTGCCATCTTCGCACTCTGGAACGACTGGGGATCAAATGCCACGACACCCTTGGAGACCTACTACCAACTAGCACAGAGTTTCGCTGTATTCGCCGAGAAAACCTGGGCGGGTTCTGGGATCCGCTCATCAGAGCTGACGATAGACCAGTTTGAAGCCGCCTACCCTCCACTTAATGCCCGTGCACCGGGACAGAATCTTAACCGTGTCGTGAAGGGAAAGACGGCAGGTGATGTTGTGTTCGCGTTCGGAAACGTACCTGTCTTGCCGCTTGACACTGGCGTGGAATCTGTCGGTCCCCCATACACCCTTTCATTCAGCGTGCGACCCCGTACTTCGGATGTACAGACAACGGGGGATACCACGCACGCGGAGTTGTTCAGAGGAAGAGACTCCTCACTCTATGCCTCTTCTCTTACGTTCTCCTCAAATGCAGAGTATTACCCGCTCCCCCCTGTGTTCCAGCTCAAGCCAGATATTTGGACAAACGTAACCATCCAGGCAACCAAGGAATACACGTTCGCAATTGTCACTCAGGGATCCAATCACACGGAGACATATTGGTATCAAACTACTTTAAACATTTGGGGAGATTACCTCACGCAAGCCAACATGTCCTTCGCCGCGCCGTCCGCAACGATCGGCAGCGAAGGATTTGGAGGTGACATAGCCAATGTTGTCTTGCGTATCAATTAAATGTCATATCTCCACTCCCACGCGTCCACGACGGTCTCAGGCAGCCGTTCTGTTATGGGGAGCTCGGTGCTTGGTCTACTGGCAAGCGCCAATTTAATAATGCTCTCAAGGTGGTCCCTGCCGGTTTCTTCCGGGGGTGGCTTTTGGGTGGGTATCATGGCATAGCGTGAGTGAACGCTCAGTAGCCTGTTTTGCATTTTGTTCTGCAACCACCACACGGAAAAGACGCCTTCGCATTTGTTGCATGAAACGGAAAAATCTCACCCGTCACCCCAGCCAAGATCGAGATGGCAGTCCCAATGGTCGCTCCTCTTCGCCTCCGGTCGGTATTGAACAATCGTGACTCTCGGTAGCGACCCCCTATGCTGTACCCAGAGTTGGCGGCGTTTCTCCAGCTTCCGTTCCATTTGAAGGGCTCACTTTGCGCCCTGCCAGCCCGGATTGATCACGTGGTCAGACAACGGCGTAATACAGGAAGTACCACTCAGCAAAGCGGACGGAAGGTTCCAGCCGTTGGAAGCTGTGCTTCAAGGATGTTACATATCGCATTCGAGGGTGAGTGAAAAAGATCCGGGTCTGCTATTTCTACGACGGTGTATCCCCATGGGACATCAATGCACTGCTGGCATGAGGCTGAGTGCTGATCGATCATTCAGGGGCCCCACCAACCTGTATGTTTGCCGCGGTGCAACTCAAACCGTTATTTTTATCGTTTTCTACGAAGGTGTTCTGAGAAGCTATCGCAAGCAAGTTTGATTTTTTGCGTTGGTAGTATAAAAAGTCCTTGCTCTTGCTATGCACCTACTCGACACTCTCCCTGGTCCCTCGTTCCTCGATCATGTTCTCCGTCCCGAGTACTTCGTCACAACCATCGACTACTACCCCTCTGGGGTGGTTGGACCATTCCTTGACGGATGCGGACACTCCCCAGGTTATCTTGGCCCCTGCGCCGAGTTACATGATCCAACCCTGCCAACACGGCTTCCAAGACTCCAGACGGTTTTGGCCAGCCGTTCAATACCATCTTGTCCATAGCCATCCTCAGTCTCGAGGTCAGCAATACCCCCCGCCCAGTTTTGGCACGGTACTGCTATCGAACGCGTGTCCGCATTGTTGGCAACGTCCCAAGCTTCCGGATCATCGATTTTGCTCTGTTGCTTGTGGCGTGTCCGCTGCACGCGCTCCTCCCCAACTAAAATATCTTCCGTGGAATCACGAACTCTCCGTCAGTGGTACGTGTTGGGATTTCGAGGTGTACGTTTCGCCGCTAGCAAAGTTGACTCGTCCCCCTCTGGTAGTTGCGATGCAGTTTTTAAACCGCTGGGGTTTGGTACCCCGTCCCAAGGTACTAGCAGTCTACATGATTACCTGGACGGAGACATGTCAACGGGGCTTTGAGCAATATAGGTAAGGTTCTGGTCGCATCCCTATCCGTTTTGTGTGGGCTGATTCAAGTAAGTAGAGATGCCGTCGAGGCACGTGGCCAATTCAAACGCACTGGGATTTCCCCAGGGAACGAACAGAAGCGATTCCGCAGCACGGAGCGCGCGTGTACGCTGGGCGAGCGAGGAAACCTCTTTCCCTGTTATGACAAGGGATGCTGGATGTGCGAGACGATCCGGTGTGGGTTTGAGCCGCACCTTCAACGGAAACGGAGCGTTCCAGTGTACGTTTCTTTTTTTCCCATGCGTGAAGCGACTGTGACCGTTTTTGATTGTCACGATGTCCAGGAATGGGCCCGGTATCCGACTCGGTGCTGGTATTTATACGAGCCACACGTCTTCCAAGTGAGAACTTTTTTGTTTTCTGGAAAATCCGATACGAACGGTGGATCTCATTCATAGCTTTCAGAGCAGACCAGTACGCAATGAACATACGAAATCCTGGTTCGAGCATCAGGGCGATGTTGGTCTGCCGCGTCGTCATCGGGAAAGCATACCCGACATCTCGGGAAAACCAGGCACTCAAGCGCCCACCCCCGGGATATGATTGTGTGGGTCACCCTTCCCTGGTGTCTCGAGCCCAGCTTTCTCATTCGCCTTCTCGTCTCATGTGTCCACGCCCTTATCATGCGATATAGGTCTTCGGAAAACCGGGGTGGCGAAGCCATTTTGAAGACGACGAATATGTGGTTTATGACGCAGACGCCATCCGTCCTGCGTACCTCATCTTGTACAAAAGGGCGGGCGATATTTGATGAAGGTGGCTCGGACCCGCGTGGATCCCGTCATAGATCCACTATCACTTCCTCCGCGAGCATCATTTATTTTTAGGCGTCTATACCCTGAATCGCGGCGAAGGGCCGACTGGGCGTCAATCGGACAATGCAGTGTCGGGCGAATAGATGGAATCCCTTCGCACCATTCATCCTCGACAAATGGTCATCGATGTGACACGTTACTCTCACTATTCTGCAGCTTTACAGGATTTTAGGGTTGATTATGCAGATGTAATTTATCGCTCAGACGCTTTCTCCGTTTTATTCTCCTAGAGATCCGGATCTGCTGTATTTTTTTCTGCGTAGAACCCACATGTAGAACAACGTCCCAACTTTGCGATGAAGGGAGCCGTGGAGTGGGCGAATAGCAAAAGTGATCCGAGGTACAGAGTGTGACATAGCTTTGCGCTACCCACCTCTGTTCCGCGTGACCGATTCTCCCAGAATGGCAGGTTTCACCTTCACGCTTTTCTTCTGGTCGATGCCCGTTTGTAGGGTTCACGGTGCTCAACTGCCCACCAGAAAGAATGGAGACATCATATAACATACAGTCGGAAGATTATCGGTACCACTGCCGTCCACAGCTAATTGTAGCCCACCGATTATTCACCGTTGAAATTTGGTACTGGTAGGTCGTATGGGCCCTTGAAAGCAGCAGGTTCATACCTCTCTCCGGCGGAGCAGCGATCGAGCGACCCCAGGATCCGCGTAACACACCATTGCAGTCGAGTTGACTGCGTTTACGCGCCGGAAGAGAAGTACTACTTTGAGAATGTATGTCAAATTTGTGCTGCCCTCTTTCACTCGTGATGATCAACGCTAGCCATTGACGTGATTGATTGCCACTGTCACGGTCGTTTGTTATTCGTTCGGTTCAGACGTTCTTATTGCAAAGCGTCTCCGCAAGTGACAGATACGCAAGAGCATTCTGGCGAGAAATCCGACCTCGGTGACCGCGGTTGGTGATGACTCGGTCGATTCTTTCGCAAAGATCGTCGTCGAGAGACAACGAAATTTAATAAATGGTGTCGATCGTACACTAAAACCATGTGCGTCAATCCTCTGGAGGTTCAGCGCTTGGCGGTAACCCCGTTGATACGGCGACGAGATGAAGAGATGCCCGTGTGAAGTGAACGATGGCTTATCATACAGACAAGGAAGGTGGCAGCAACTGGACAATGGTATTCGAAATTCGAGATCACTTGTTCTGGGTAACCGACACCGACGAGTAGTTTATAGTTTCTCGGCGCTGATATTGTCCTGAAACAACAAAGTTTGAGTGAACAAATACTGAACCCAACGGTTGTCTGGATGGATAGCGGTGACTTGAAATTTCGGTCATCTTATGTAAGGGCAGTAACTGTGAGAAAAAATGAGTCAAGGCACGCCGGGAAGCTGTGAAGGGGAGATAAGGGTATCGTGTGATTCAGATAGTTGCCTCGGGCACACAGCAAGCGCATGTGGCATACTGCGCGAGTTGCACGCAGTGACACTGATTTGGAAGGCCAGCTGGCTGAGATATGAAAGAAGCTCGTTAAGGGACCCTGGCGTGGTGTACTGGCTGTGTTTGAAATAGGGGGTTATGCCGTCACGACCCCTCGTGTGACAACAA